>JABUQX010063338.1:0-35000 GCA_015478945.1 Trachelipus rathkii
AAAAAAGATACTAAGAGAGATATACATATCTCTTGTAGGGGCTAGGTAGCTCTTGATCACCTACGTCTTCACCATATTTAGTAACTTTCCTATAAATATACGTATTTTTGTGTAGCTATATCTGATTATTTAATGTATTTAATCTGGACGTGCTTTTAGTTATTGTTGTTTGATTTGTGCATAATGCATGTCAGGGGAACAGAACTTTAACACCATTCACCACCACATCTAATATTATTATATCTCTACTTATCTTTATATTTATCTCTTTATAAATATATAATATAATATAATATCTAAACGTATCCTATCCATCCTCCTCCCATTTCTAAGTAGTGAAGAATTTCTACAGAGATATCCGTGTACCGGTTTAGACCACACGTATAATAAATCTATATATATATATTATTATCTAATAAATATATACTCCTAACAATCACACCCACATACCTATATCATATTATTACATTAATTATAATATATATAATATATTAATATTAAATATTAATATTTAATATATTATATACATTATCAAGTATCTAATTATATATATATATAATCAACAATCACAATTATCTATCACATCACGACACACATCACACACCTACCACATATACACAAAATTCTATAAAAATTTTAATTGACTAATTATTTAAATTCAATATAGTATAATATATATATAATATATTATATACTATCACTATCCCTATTCACAAACGATAATTCCAATTAGCCTATACAACCCAAAACTATTCCTTTCTCATAAATATATAATTAATAAATATAAAAATATTTCTTTTTTATCTTTTTTTTTACCTTTTTTTTACGGTGTTTATTTCTGTTAAAAAAAAAAACAATTGAACAAACAACAATCATGGACCCAAGCTGGGCCATAATATCAGATCACAACCGGTGACTCTTTTTCTTTGTTACTTTTTTTCAAAAGGGTGTGGGCATTTTTCTATTTTTTCCCACTGCCCATATATGTATATGTCACCAATACCTATGGATATCCCCTAGGGGAATATATACTATATACTATATATCTATATTCATTATATATAATTTATTATTATATATATATCTATATACTAATATATCAATATTAATATAATCTATATATATATAACTATTATAAATATTAATAGTATATATATATAATTCTTCATAATATATATATATATTATTATATATTCTTTCGCCTTTTATTTATAATCATATTTAATAAGATTGGATACTCTTAAGGTGAATCATCCCTATAACCCTTTTCTATTATTATCATTATACCGTCCTTCTTTCTTTTTACCCAACGTCCAACCTTTACCACAAACACCTTAATCAGTATGGAGGGGTAACAGTATATAAAACCTTATAACGGATAAATATAATATTCTCAATACACCCAATCCCTATATTCTAACTTTATGGGCTTCCTATCACTCTACTTTACCCAATAGTATGCAGGCTAGAATCGTGATTATCCCCTTCATTCTTTCATATTCCTATTACTTCATCCGGTAGTATTATATAGTATGGTGAGGGGGCTAGGGGTGAGTGGTCTGAGGCATAAGGCTTACATTATTACTATTTATTAATTCTTTAATACGTTACTATTTCTATAATTTTATATTTATAATAATGTAATTAGTTAACTAATATTATTATATTAAATTATTATTATTTACTTATTTTATATTTTTATTTTAACACTTTAAAAGACTAAACCAAACATACCGATTAAAAGCTTACAAATAAACCTAAAATACAATCGACCTCAAATTCTAAGCGACGATTAGTCGTATCTATGTATAAAAACAGTAATCAGAACTTTCAGAAATATCAAACTACATCATTACATCTTAAAGATTTTATTCTTTTATTCTCCTAATAATCCAAGTGCTTATGAATAATGAGCTGGGTCGGTTTTTGCTTTTCCCGCAAACCTTGGAACCCCTTTGGAATTCGAGAGTTCTAACACTTATTATCCCACACTAAATTCGTACTACAACACACATATCTATACAACTATACTACCCCCAATTAATATAATACTAAGTACATATTACTAATAAGTATATGAGTAAATACTATCATAAAATGCTCTAGAAATATAAGTACATGCTAATAATCTGATCTATCATCACATATAAAATCTATTAAATATAATAATAATACAATAATAATAATATAGATAATAATAATAAACACATTGGATTATTTATAATTTGCCAAAATATATATATAATTATATATAATAATATTGAAAATTATATCTATTAAAGTTATTTACCATCTTTCTTCGTCGCTCAATTCGTCTTTTGTCTTTAATTATTAACAGTTTGAGGAAAAAATAGCAATAAAAAATGTTTTTTTGTTTTTGTTCGTTTTCTTGTTAAATATCATAAACCGATAATGGTAAACAAATATATTCTATGCATGCTCCAAATAACGTTTTTTATAAATAAACACGGTTATAGATACGAGGAGAGACTACCCTAAGAACGGAAAAGGATAAAACGCTGGAAAATACAAAATGTATATTTTATAAGTATGTTTGTAATAATAACAACTACAGCTTAACTTTGTGAGTTTATATATTAAAAAATTATTTTTAATTAAATCAATATTGTACCGAGGCTCTTCACGTTTAATTGATTATTTTGCTTGATCTTATGTTAGTATTAAATTTGACTACCCATTTTTTTTTAAAATTTTAATTCTGTATTTAAGGTTGCGCCGTGGGGACACTCCTTGTTCTCAGCACTTAATGGTGTGTTAATTCAAATAATTAACTATTATTAGCACATATTAATTTGGTAATGTAATTGAAACATAACTCATAACGGATGCATTTTACAACAATTGTTATTCAAATTAGTTATAAGTGGCTTTACCTAATTTTATTTATAAAATTTTAAATACTTAATAAACAACGAACATGTGTTATTTTTATCTCAAGACCTTCAGTTTAAAATGCGATACGAAACGCTTTGGTTACAGATCATTAAATTTATTTAATTTTCAAAAAAAATAAATAATAATAAAAATAAACTAATAAAAATATTAAAACAAAAAATACCAACAAACAACGATAATCCTATCAAATATCACTATATCATACCTAGGTTTCAAAAAATACCGCTTATATAACAAAAAAAAGAAATGTAGGGACTATTACCGGTTATGTCTTATTGTATCTCTGAATTTGTTTTTTACGTTATTGATTTCAAATGGTTCTTGAGATGTTCAGGGTGGTGCTTATCATTACTTCACCTCGAAGCTTTTTTCCATTTTTAAAGACAATCTACTCTTGAGACTGGAGCTTCAAGGAAAAAATAATCTTTAAAATCAGCCAAGCAATTTTCCAACGCCCGCCGTTGACCACTGGTCCGAAAATTAATGGAGTGGTTCGTTTAGTAATTTGCTTTTTGGGGATTTGAAGATTCGGACCGTCACCAAGAGGGAAAATATAATTTGTAAAACAAACTTTTTAGGGTTGTATACTGTATGGGGTTAGTGTTTGGATTGTTGTTTGTTTATTAATGGTTGTGTGTTTATTCGTGTGTGTGTGGATGATGGTTTCCAGTTTTGATGTGGTTTGCTGGATGCTGTAGGTGTTGTGCTGTGTTGACTGTGATGTGGTGTGTGTGTGCAATCATAGTTGGCGCCGCAAGAATTGTTTCAACAAAGTCAACAAATTTCAATAAGCGTAAACCATATCTTATAAAAATTACCTACCACAAAATACCACCGTAATTTAAGTCACACCCATCGACGGCCCTAGCATATCCTACCTGCGGTCACCAACACTCACTATTAATACTATTAACAACCCTCTTGAGCAAGATTTCAGGAGGTTAGCGGACAAAGAGAGAGATGATTTGTAGGTTTGCCCGCCCGTCACCCTTCCATGGACCGTGTCTCAAGCTCAAACTACTAATAAATACAGACAGAGGTTGTTTAACTTTTAATCGCTGTTAAAGGTATTTCTTAACATGCTCATTTTACGCTATTTTTGAATTTTAGTTTTTGAACACATTATATTCGTGCAATTAGACAAAAAAACTTTTATTACAACGCGACGGTGGTATATTATTTTATGTATTTAATATCATTTTTCTATACTTCAATTTTCTATTGCTCATCACACAACTAAACATTCACTCCATTACAAACAGTCCATCTCAATAAATCCTAAATACTCTATAAACACACCTCACCTCATTCTATATCTATAATATATAAAACCTCCCCCTCTATATTTCAACCTATACGCTCAAAAAATGTATAAAGATACACCTGAGCCTTTCCCCCTTTCCCCTTTTCTCCAAACCATTCCATCCAGATGGGTGCATAAGTGCTGTACAGCAATCACACACGCAAACAGGATACACAAAAGAAGGTATGAAACAGCAACGACAACACCGTGCAGGTGGCGGTAAAAAAATGCCCCCAGTGGCCTAACACACAAACACCAAAAATTTATCCCTCGCCCCTCACACCTGTACCCCAATTATTAGTGGAACTTCCACATAAAAAGATCCCACCCTAGAGCATCTATGGGGACCACCACACCATATAACAGCCCACGGCCCTGGACGCTGACCCCCACAACTATACAATTGGGTAAATCATAAATTATATATATCATATTTAGTATATAATAATGTACGTAGGTTCTAATTATATATTACTATATATATTATATATACCTACACTCATGGCCTACTCCACATTCTAGTGGGGGGCTCACTACCAAAATAATAATATATAAATACAATATTATTAGTATATATATAGCTATATATATATACTCAATATAAAATATTTATGATACATCAGTATAGTTTATTTTTTTTGTTTTTCTGTATAATATAATATAGGTATATATATATATATAATATGATATATAATCCTAATTATATATATTAACACCCGCCATTTACTCTAATATATGTTCATATATATATATATATATATACTAACTCCATCGTACTATTATAACCCTTAACTCTCGCCGTATTACCTTTAGTATATATACCCTTAACCTTCTATACATAATCACACATTATTCATCCTCCTGTTTTTCGAAAAAGATGAAACCAAATTCCGATCAGGTAATTTGATTTAATTCCCTGACTGAAATAACTCTAGCGTCCATAAAGTTAAACCGAGCCATTGCTGCATGTTAACACATATGTTTTAATTTTTCTTTTGCCGGTACCCTGCGTAGCGCCGCCAGCCGGTCGTCCCACACCCGGCTCCACCATGAACTGCGCTTCTAAAATATAAAATAACCACAAAAACCTATAGAATATATAAAAGTACAATACTAAATGCTAAAAAGTCAAATCATAATGAATTTATAATCCCCCCTTACCAACCCGACACTTACTCTCCCCTTCCACACTACCCAACTTACCATTGGACATTATACTTTCATTTATGTCCTCAATTTCACTCTGTCTTAATTTCAAACATCTAGTTATTTAACTCACAGCTTCAATAAACCACTCTCTCATTAAGGCTTTTCTTTAAAACATTACTTCAGTAAAACAAAAAAAAATCTCTTTTTCCAACACATTTCTCTTCCCCACCTAGCCCAACCCACGGTGGGTTCCATTCTGCACACATGACTTTAACGGATCTAGTACTTTTCATTTGCCTGATTCAATTTAGGGTGGTCCTCCATCTGGACCACTAATTTTTTTAATATCAAAATAACATATCAGGTGGGATATATTCGACAATCGTCCTTCTCAAAATTGTTAAAGATCTATAAGCTTCTATCGAATCACTCCACTGAACTTAAGATCCCATTGGAGCCTTACCACCTCAATGCATTAAATTTGGCCCAACCACTTACCGCTAGCTCAAAAGCAACTAATATTTATCCTAAACCAAACCCTGCATTCGGGACGTTCCCTCCTTGCACCAATACCCTAAATATTTAAAACTCAGGCACTTCCAGCTGCTCACCATCTAAACTAACTTTCACATCACTGAGAGTCTCCTCACCACACTGTAACCAATAACCTTAACTCTTAATCCACGTTAAACTTTTCAAGCCCCTCCTTTAAACCCCTGCAAAATCCTCTCTACCAATCCTCTCCAACTCTCCTCAGATTTTCGCCACACAGAACCAAATATATATATATATATCTATATCTGATATATATATATATAAATATATATCATTATATATATATATATGATATATTATATATAATATATATATATATAATATATTTAATATATATAATATATATATAATAATTAATTTATATCATATATATATATATAATATAATATTAATATAATTATATATAATATATATATAATAAAATAATATATATATAATATCTATGAAATAAAACACCAATCTTTTTTGAAAATGAAAGTGACGCAAAGGGCAATGGGTCTCACAGATAACACAACAATCAACCACAACACACACACACACAAGAAAAAAAAAAAAATTATTTCAGAACCATCAAGGAAAAAAAAAAATAAAAAAACTTAATTATTCGCGAACAACAATTACGGTCCCTTTCTGCATCGTCGTCGTTTCTGAGTTCCTTAAACTTATGTTCCCAATTTGACGTTTTTTTGTTTTAAAAAAAAAATATGAAAAACGACAAAAGAGCAACGAGAACGAAAAAATAAACAAAATATAGCATAAAATAATAACGTAATAAAATATAATAATCAATAATAATAATAATAATCATTAATAATAAATAATATAAATAAAATAAAAAATAAAAATAATTTAATACAAATAATAAATTTAAACTACTATCCATTCATTGTTTTACAACTTATTGACAAGACTGCTTTATGAAACCAAAGATAGTGGTTGTCATTATTAAGATGCGGGGTTTGCCGAAGGCACCAGTTGCGGTGCGGTGCGTTGTGCGGTGTCGAAAAAATGACTTGTTGTGCGGTCACAAAATTCCCAGTGCTCAGCCAACTACTTGTAAGATTGACTGTACTACGATATTCTAATGGTTTGAGAACTACTCTCAAATCTGGGAATGAAATGCAAGAACCAAAGGGAAAATCAAAAAAAAATGTGACAGGTTTTTGGGAGAAAACGCAATTCAGATAAGCTAACTGGCAACAGCGAAACTAAATAAATAAGAAATGGGACTAAACCAGATCAAGACCAATTCAAATACTTGCATAAAAACAACTCAATATTTACGGTATCACACTAAATTAAATTATATACCTACATTTTAGTAATTAGGACACAATATCTATGGTACAATTCAACAATAATCAATCTAAATTTAATTCAATTTATCTTCAGGTGTGGAAAATTAACCTTTGACTTCACTTAAGTGAGGGGTGAAAAGATAATAATGAATCAAAGATCGAACATCAAAACTCATTACATCAGATATGTAAATATTAATCCAAGAAAGCAGTGACATCTTGCTTTTCCAAAGCAATTTACAGTTATAATAAACACAAAACCTCAAAGATAATGAACTCAACCAAATACCTTATGAACGGCTTTTCAAAAGTTAACCAGAAAAATGGCTCAATAAAATCAAGAGCACTGACTTCCAATAAAGTTCACTAAATAAAGAACTGTAAAAATAGTGCACTAAAAATGTATAACTTTTTTATAGTGACAAAATGATAATCTTTTTTTCTTTATACTTTACACTGTTAATTAATTGTAAAAGTAGATAAGGAAATTTTGACTACTGAAGCAAGAAAAGTAGAAAATATAACTCATTATCACACTATCTCACTTTTGACTAGGCTTGCTCAAAAGCTCCATCTCTTGTGCACCAGAAACAATATATTTAATTATATATATATATATATAATATATATATATAATATATATATAATATTTATAATATAAAAATAATATATAATATATATATATAATATATAATAATATATATTATAATATATATATTAAATAAAATAAACAGAGGTAGGCTACTTAGCGTATCAAATAGAAAGTATAATTTTGAGAGTCACGAGACGTGTCAGCATCGTCTGCGGGCGCTTTGGTGATGTTGTCGTCTTCACCAGAGCACCATACTTGGGATCGGTGGTCTGGTTAACGATGACCAGATTGGGCTACCGCTAACAGAACCTCCGCCGCCCAAGGCTGATCTTCTCTGTTCTTTCGCAGTAATGACCGACCACCGACCTTCACCTGTAATTAAATATATATATAATATATATATTATATAATATATAATATATAATAAAATTAATATATAATAAATATATATTATATATATTATATATATATAATATATATAATATATATTATTATATAATATAATATATATATATATATAAATATAAATATTTATATATATATATTATATATAATATATATTAATAATATATAATATATAATAATATATATATATATATAATAATATTATAAAAGTGAAAAATATCTAATGTATTGTGTAGTCACTTCTTTTTACAGAACACAACAAACACTTTAGTCGTAAAGATATACCTCTTTTCCCCATAAACCAGCTAAGCCACGAAATTAATAATTACTTCGTCTTCTCTATTTCAGCGCAACGCAATGACCCATATATATATAATTACTAAATATTATATATATTATAATATATATATATATATCTAAATAATAATATAAGTATATATAATTATTATAGATATATAATATATATAAAATATAAAAGAACATCAAAGAATTAAGTTACTGAAACGAATAAGTAATCTTTATTCTTTACTAATTTTCCCAGATACAATTCAGCTTTAACCTTAAAGAAATGGTAGTAACAAAACAGCATTTACAAAAAAAAAAAAAAAAATTACACGCAATATAATTTTTTTTTCTATAAAAACTGTATAAACAACTTTGGTGAAAGATATAAAAATACGAAAAATAAAGCTATGAGGGATGAAACACCGAATTCACATTTGGAAGAGATATCAAATATTTAAACACATACTTATTATTAGAACTGCGATAGAATTGTTTCTTTGATTTAAAATAATTTATCTTTATTGATGTATTCTTTTCAGTCGAATGTACTACATAGCAACATAATAATAAAATAATATAATCATAATATAAATATTAATAATAAATAATATAGAAATTCTACGTCAAAATTTTTTTTAATGATAATTAACTTTGTCTTCCAATAAAATAATAATTAATAATAATTAATAATAATATAAATAATAAAAAATAATAATATAATAAAATAAAATAATAATAAATAATAATTTAATTCCAAAAACAGTTACTAATTACAAAACAATAACTTTATACCCTTTTTAAAGAGGTACGGTACCGACTACACTATACAATAATATAAATAAATAAGAAAGCTGTCTCACTGCTCGAATAGGGGGTGGGGGCTTCTGGAGAAAATGTTCCTTCGCCGCAATAAATTAATACAGACATTTACGTTTAATACTTACAATAATAATAATAATAAATATAATTAATAACAAAACTGTACTGGCGCAAAAATCAAATTAACAGAAATTTGACATTCTAGATTCTGTGTGTTGGTGCTGACCGAAAGGCGAGGCTATAGAGGAGGTGGGGGGAAGGCGAAGGAAGTACCATCATACGAATAATGATGTTGAGGGGGGTTAAGAAAAGAAAGAAAGAAAGAAAGAAAGAGAGAGAGAGAGAGAAGAGAAGAAGAGAGAGAGAGAGAGAACGAGAGAGACAGAGAGAGACTGGATGAGAGAGAGAGAGAGAGAAAAGAGAGAAGAGAGAGAAGGAGAGAGAGAGAGAGAGAGAGGAGAGAAGAGAGAGAGAGAAGACAGAGAGAGAGAGAGAAATTTTTGAATAATGACACGTCCTGAACAAATGTGGAAAACAATAATAGTGTATATTAACAATGAAAAGTGGGTTACTTCTGACTGATAACCTGCACTCGGTTTTAAAATTGTTTTTTTTTTGAAAGTCTCTTTCCGTGTGCCTCTGGGAATACACCCTTTAATTACTGTATACACCTTTCACGAATCGATATATATATATATATAATATCATATAATATATATATATATATATAATATATATATATATTATAATATATATATATATATATATATATATCTATATATCTATATAATATATATATTATATATTATATATATATATTTCTGTATATTTAATAACACTTTAACGAGAAGTGCTATTCATGTTTTAATACTGTACTTATTATATTATTACCTGTTAGCTTTTTTAACTATTAATACTATTATTATTATTATTATTATTATTTATTATTATTATTATTATTAATTATTTATTTAATTATTTATTGGTGATGCAAAAATATAATCAGATTAGATACTAAAGCTAAAATAAATTATCCATCTATTCCATTTAATAGATTCAATTCTTTTAAATTTTCAAACCCATAAAAAAAAAAAAAAAAAATTAAAACTATGATTTTTATTCAAGTATAAAAAAATAAAAAAAAAAAGAGTTTAAACTTTTAATATAATAAATTATAAAAATAAAAATAATCATAATAATAATATAATAATAAATAATAACTATAATGACTATATGAGGAAAACCCGAGTGCCATCAATTTAGTTTCTTTAATAGCTATATTTTAAAAAACAATAAAAAGGTATAATAGTTTAAGCCAAGAAAACAAAACTAGACAAAATAAAAGTGTCTTCAATAACTATATATATAATATATATATATATAGTATATATATATATATTATATTTATATAATTATATTATATATGATATATTATATATATATATACTATAATTATATATATATATATAATATACATATATAATAAATTTTTTCTTTTTTTCTGTTAAAGAAGTTTATCAAGACATTACAACAACAGTTAAATTAAGTCAACAGACTATTTAATAACCAAACAAAATTTCTTTCCATTAATTTATTTAAAAAAAGCTAGAACAATCAGGTCCCTTCCCTCTATTGCTAGGAAGCCAAAATTATTAGGAATTAGTAAGAGGATCGAACCCCCCAATTTGGATCATGCGACCCCAATAGCTTTAACCGCCCAATCACAGCACCATGCACAACAAAAAACAACAACATAATATAAAGTAAGGAACAGCAAAATGCTATAGGAATCTATGAGAAGTACTGCTAGCTTATCTTTTAGCGACAAAATACTCTTTTAGCCTATCTTTTATCTTAAACTTTCTAAAATTAATAATAATAATAATAAAAAAATAAATAAATAAATAATATAAAATAATAATATAATAATAATAATATATTCTCAAACCAAAAATCGAAAAAATCATTTTCTCGCCCAAAGTTAGATTAACTCCGCTCGTTTTTTGCTCCCGATATTCAAAATAACAGACAACTAGTAACGAACTTTCCATAATTTAAAAAGACTAAGAGGAACAAAAAATATCCGAATAACAGAATCATTGAAATCACTCACGTGAAAAAAAAAAAAAACACGTTAAAAAAGGCAACAGGTATTAACTTATTATGAAAGGTACAAAATTAGATTTATTATCTAATAGTTAAGTTATTAATTCATACATCTTTGTTGACAAATTGACAGATTCTTCTTCTCGTCTTCATTATAAATTGTTATTGACATGCATGGGGACAACCTAATTATTATATTTCTTCTTTTCTTATTTATTTTAAAAAAATTTATATGCCAAAAACGGTGAAATGAGTTCATGTCACCGATCGAGTATCAGGGTTGGAAAAAACCCTGGGTTGGACAAAAAAAACAAAAAAAAAAAAAAAAAAAAAAAAAATAAAAAAAACGATCCTCACTGAAAAATAGATCCGAAAACAAAAACACCAAAAACACGATAAATCATGTATGTCGTGTGGTGGTGTTGTGTACGGTGCTGTACGTATAAGCAAACACACGCTGACTAATTAAGCAAAAAGTTTATTATTGCTTCAACAAATAATCTGACTCGACCGGTGTTAGAAAAAACAAAACCGGAGGGGTGAGAGGAGGAGGAGGGGCTCAGGAACGGAACAATTTCATCGTTTTTTCTCGCTTATGGTTTCCATTGTTTATTTACATAAGATAAATTAGATCAATTAATGTAGGCGTGTGTCCACCAACGCGTTTCCTCCCTATATATATATATATATATATATATATATATATATATATATATATATATAAAATAATATATGATAATATTATATATATATATATTATATATATGATATATATATATATATATATATATATTATATAATATATATATATCTAATAAATATATATAATAAATATATATATATAATATATATATATATATATATATATATATATATATATAAGAGAAAGACAAAGATCTCTTAAAAACAAGGGAAAAGGAAAATGAGAAACATCAGATGAAAGCCGAGGAAAACCGAAAAAAAAATGAAAATCTATAAGGAAGGTTCTATAGATTTTGTAAAGAAAAAGAAAAAAAATTTGAAAATCTATAAGGAAGGTTCTATAGATTTTGTAAAGTGGATATGGTTATAGAATGAAGAATGAACTTTGATTATATGTCAACAGGGTCTGATCATATGAATAGTTTGGACGACAGGGTTAGCTAGCTACTTCCGTCTCAATTGCATGACTTGCAACACCGAGAAAATTATCTTCTTGAGACGTTAAAAGGGAAATAGTTCTGAAGAGAAAATGAAAGAAGATGCTAGTCCCATAGATTGTAAAACTCAAGACCTAGCATCGGACACCAATGCGTGAGGAAGCATAATCTTCTAGAAAACCTAAGGAGGAGCTTAGAGACTAGAAAGAAGATTCTAGTTCAACTGACAAGGTGAAAACCCCTTTTTGTGAATGTATGGAAAAATATATAATAATAATAATTTACCGATTAATCGCTATCTACATCAGGGTCATCAGCACTTTCGCCGATTAAAAATACAATATAAAATAAAAGTAATTTTTGAAAACAAAGCTAAGATAAATATACACTAGAAAATTTTAATTAGTTTAAGACAACACTAATTTAATTACATTCCGAATTGTTTGTTATTACATAAAAAAAAGCTAATTCATTTATTCACTTAACAAAGAGAAAAAAATTGAAATTTTCTAGGAATTTCTTATTCGCAAGGAACAAGCCACCCACACAAATGGACACGTAGTTTCTTACTCTAAAATTCCACATAACCTTCCACTGTAGATAATAAGGAAGAAGATATCGTCGAAACCATTAAAACACTCGTTCACTTGAACTACATTCTTACACCCAAGGAATAACATGAATTTTTGAAAAATGAAAGCTTTATGGTGACAAAACTGGAGAGAGAGAGAGAGAAGAGAGAGACGAGAGAGAGAGAGAGAGAGAGAGAGACTGAGAGAGAAGAGTAGAAGAGAGAGAGAAGAAGCAGAGAGGAGAGAGAGAAGAGATGAAGAGGAGAGAGAGAGAGAGAGAGAAGAGAGAGAAGAGGAGAGAGAGAGAGAGAGAGAAAGAGGAGATGAAGAGAGAGGAGAGAGAGAGAGTGAGAAGATAGAGAGAGAGAGAGAGAGGAGAGAAGAAGAGAGAGAGAGAGAAGAGAGAGAGAGAGAGAGACGAGAGAGAGAGAATGAGAGAGAGAGCAGAGCAGAGAGAGAGAGAGAGATGAAGAACGAGACAGAGAGAGAGAGAGAGAGAGAAGAGAACAATCTCTCATTAATAACGTGACTCTTCTTCTTCCATTCCAATCAGTTTATTAGTAATAATAATAATCGCAGCAGCAATGGTTTTTTACGTTATATTTCTATCTACTCCTAAACCCAAGCCATAACTATCCTTAGTCAAAAAATTATAAAATGTATTAATAATAATTTGATCGGTTTTTATTTTATTTAATTTTTTTTGAACCCAATGTTAACTGAAAAACAACTACCTTAATTGTAGAGAGAGTTAGGACAAAAAATCTGAACACGTTTTTAATAGATAAATTCAAGTTTATTGTGCCATTTTTTTTTAATTAAGAAAGAACACGATCGTTACGGTGACAACGAACTATTTAAAAAAAAAAATAATTGCAAAAATTCAGTCAAAATAAACAAAAAACTCACATGAATCAAGCCTTTTTATAAATCACTCAAAGAAATTAAACAATTTTAAATTTATTTTTATTTATTTTTGCTTCATTTGTTATTTTTACATGATTTGAATTGAGATAATAAAATTGAACTAATAAAATCCCTACCTAATGACTATATAATCAGACTCTTTTAGTTTTGTCTAATGGGGTAAGGTTAAAGTATTATACACTAAAAATGCCCCATAACAAAAACGTCAAATCAGTGTATTATCAATAACAATTCATAAATTTATATAGCTATATATATATATATATATATATTATTCTTTATATATATATTATAAATATATTAAAATATATATATATATATAATATTATATATATATATAAATATAATTTATATTAAATATATTTACATATATAATTTATATATATATTAATATATTATTATATATATATATACTATATATATATATATGGGTAAATTATATAAAATTATATATGTAAAATTAGCAATATATATTATAATATATATATAAATAATATATATAATTATTTATATAATAAATAAATATATATATATATATAAAATATATAAATTTTTAGCAATATATTATTAATATAATATATATATATATATAATACATATATATATATATATATATATAATAATATATATATTATATATAGGTTAATATTATATATATATATTATATATATATATGATATATTAATATATATAATTAAATATATATATTTATTATATTATAAAATACAATATCTAATATAGTATATATATATATATATATATATATATATATATATATATATATAAATTAATAATATATATATAATATATTATTTATATATATAATAATCTCGAATCGAGTTGCGGTTATCTATATAATATTATATATAATATATATATATAATAATAATTATATATATAATATATATAAATTAAAAATATATATATATTATATAATCTTGCAATGTTTAATTAAAAACTTGTAAATAACTGCACGAAACTAACATTTTTTCCTTCACCTTTTTTTCTCGTGCGGTAATATATTAGTGAGGACGATAATGTCATCGTCATGCGGCAAAAATCTGCAATAATTTTTTTTAAAATCGTCATCGTCATCGTCATCGGCAAATTTGGCCGATTATTTTGCCGATTAATATTGAACAAATAGTTAAGAATGAATAATTAAAACTCAATAAATAATAATAAAATAAAATAATAATAAAATAATATATAATAAAATAATATTTTATATTATAATAATATATATATATATAATATATATTATATATTATAATATATATATATATATATATATATAATAATTAATAATAAATCTATATAATAATTAATATATATTCTATTAATAAATATATATAAATATATATCTAATATATAATATATATAAATACATATATATTATATATATACTATTATATTATATATCATTATAATTATATATTATATATAAATATATATAAGATATATAAATATATATATATTAATAAATATATTATATATTATAATATCTATATATAATAATCATATATATATATAATATATATATATATATATATTTATTATACTAAACCATTTGCTTATGGTATGTACCCCACGACCAATCCTCCTATGCTGGCTTTCTGTTAGGCTTCATATCCACACACTCAGAAAAACATATAAACCCAACTATATCCAAACACCCTCTTCTAGACTCTAGAACAACATCCTTAAACAGTCCCTATCCTATACATGCGTGTAGGAGGAAAATTGGCCCAATCGATGCCATGCGTGTTCGTAGAGACAGGCGATAAGGGCGTGTATTAAGTTAGGTGCTGCCATACACTTAATCTTTTCCAGGAACTAAGCATCCTGAAAGGTATGATCGCGTCACGCGCTTCTATCTTCGGCCCGCAATGTATGAATGTATTGTAAGATGCAAGGAAATGTTGAGGAGAAAAGAGTGATGGATGTATATTTAGAAAGGGAAAGTTTGATTTGCTCGCTGTGACTTGAAACAAAGATGAAGAAAACGGTGACAAGAGTGGTGTCTTGTAAGTTTTGTGTTGCTGGAGTGAAAGAATTGAGAGGGGAAGAGAGGATTGCCATATCTGATGATGATGTGTAGATGAGGCTAGGATAGATTTGTGTGTGGTGAGTACTGAAAAGTCTAGAAGGTTAATTTTTTAAAATTTGAAATCAAAATTCTTTGTGTGGTTGCGGACCTATAACCATGCTGAGGTAATGTTGAAAGAGTACGATTTTTCCATGGGGGGATAGATTGCTATCTGAGTGTTTTGGATCATGGGGCATAGGTGGAAGCGATTCAGTTCATTTGCCACATATTTTCCCTTCAAGGATCTTTTTTTTACAGTTGTCACTACCACTCCACGGGCACCCCTATTCATAAGGGGGTGTAGTACTCTCAAAAAATCACCCTCTAGCGCAAATTAACGCATATGAGACAGACCAGCTTAAAAATGAGACGATAAATTCAGTGAGGAAATCGAAAGATGGAACCATCAATGTCAACACTACTCGTCGGTACAGACTATGAGCTAGAAAGCGTGGTAAGGTGGTGGTAGCCGCGTGATAAGTTCCCCTCGAGCACTTGCCCGGCTGCGTACTATAGATAGAGATAAACAAACCACACATCCGCCTGCAAGGATAAGGGTCAAGTGAACGGAAGAATACAGAAACAGTTTATAATTTAAAATATAGCGCTTTTTTGGCCGTTGAGATCTCGAACCCTGTCGCAAAAGCCGGTGAACACCAGAGCCCCCCCCCCCGCCCAGACTATGAGATGCAAAGTATCCCCTATAAAACATGGGTGATCTGAGACCCTTTGTAATAGCGGAACAAACACTGAGAAGGAAGAAAAGTGTCTAACAGCTAAAAAAATACAGAACTCCATTCGTTGTGAGGCCCCCTATGCAACCGTGAATTGGGAGTTTCCCAACTTTTTTGGGTTCCATTTAAGGGGCAAGGATTTCTATGTAAAAAAACAGGAGAGACGGAAGAACCTGTCGAAAAGACCGGAAAGTTAACGAAGGTATTTTCAACATGTTGCAATTGTCAGTATTCTTTTTTATCTTATTAAAAAAATTTTAAAAAGAATGAATTTCAACAAGATTTTCTTATCATGCAGCGAGAACTAAAATGAAATATTAAGACGGAGCAATTTCCAGAAGTTTAAAGGGGAGTAGAAGTTGTTATGAGTTTAAAGAATGAAGGCGAGTCATCGGAACTACGCAAGAAAGAGTTAGAGGTCAGTGACAGATTTTCATTTTAATTCGAAAGTAAGGAGAGAGAGAGAGTAGAGAATAAAACAGAAATCACCGCGGGACACCACATTGAGACAGATAAATGATAAGGAGAAGTCCCATCACAACAGCCGATATGTGAGCGATTTGAAAGAAAGCCAGATATAAAGTAATGCAGAAGAAAGGATGAAACCCAAAGGAGGGTCCACAATGCTTCTTGGAAATATGCAAAGCGCCACCCCCCAAGTTCCCTCCCCTAGTTCCATTAAGAGCGAAAATCTCATAAATCGGTTAGATATAGGAATCGTATATCGCCCAGTAGACTTTCGTGCGAACGAGGAGCCGTACCTGGCGATCGGAGTGATTTCCCAAGATGATCTAAGAATGAGTTGAGTAAGGTTTCAAAGTAATCTTAGATATGAATACAAGCGAGAAGCTACAGGGCGATAGTTCAGAAGGATCAGAGGCGGCTCCTTTTTCGGATAGGGTTGGCCTATGTGAGAGGTTCCCAACACTGAGGGAGAAAAATGCAGTAAATTTTGAGGACATAGAGAAATAAATGTGAGCAAGGGGCCGAAGAGCTATACCTTTTCAGTCTGGAGAGATTAGCAACACAAATGATCGATGAATAAGTAGGAGGAAAGGCAAGATTAAAAGATTTGCAGAGATAACAGATTTGTCAGTAGGAACAAGGAGGTTTAGCGCACTGTTCTTTTGAGAACATCTTTGCTCGCGAAAGTAATCCCTCCCTCACCTTCTCCTCCCCCTAGCTACTCCTCTACTAATGAAAATTTATGTAGAGTCATAGGAGAACGAGAATTTTTTTCCACACCCGATAAGCACTGTCTCTCACCTGAATGGCCACAGAAAGAAACACGATCGAACCATAGGCATTATGAGGAAGAAAGTTTATGTTGTCAATGAAGAATAAGGAAAGAGTAAAATTTAGCTGAAGAAGATAACCTGCCTCATTTGGGGTCCCCCATGAACGATTAATGCAGTGCTCCTCCTTAATCTTTTAAAATATTATTACATCATCATTATTCCTTATTGATGTAGCCAATTTGCTATCATCTGCCAACTTGGAAACCTTACTTTAAGTCCCTGGTCTAAATATTTTAATACAGGTTATGGAACAGGCCTTGACTCGAATCATTACGTGACCACAACATTCCTCCTCCCATTTCCATAATAAAAATACTTTTCATTCTTCATGATAACTTTTATTATTATTATTATTTCTATATATATTATTATTATATTATTGAACTAAAGGAAATCAAAATAAATTTTGATTCGCTAAAATAATAATGTTCGGGAAGTTTTGAAACCCCCTGCCAACGCCTTCCTGTCCACAAGCAGCCCTTATATATATATATTATATATTTATATATATATATCATAATATATATATATATATATATCTATTAATAGTTATTATAATATAATATATATAAGTTATATAATATAGAGAAGAGCGAGAGAGAGAGAGAAATTTTTTAAAAATAGGTTTTTCTAAATAGATAAACTTAAAAGTATCCGTTCATCGTCACGGCAAATTGCTCTAATCGTCATCGTCCATCGTCATCGGCAAAAATTGCATAATCGTCCCATCACTAAATATTATATATATATAATATATTATATAATATATCTATAATAATAATAATAATAATATAAGTATAGATATATATATATTAGTAATTAGTATATATATATATATTTGGACTGAGAAGACCTATATTCAATTTTTAAAACGCACGCACATACCGCACCGCACGCACAAGTCACGGCCAACATAATAATATCAAAAGAAACCAGCAACACTGTTGGCGCTCACGATAGCTCGTTTGTTGCTTGCGTAATTTCACCACTTTCGGACCTTATATTACTTAAAAACAAGTTTTTTAATTAATATATATAATATATATATATATTAATTATATATATAATATATATATATAAATAATATAATATATTTATATATATATTATATATAATATATATATATTCTATTAATATAGCAGCGTACAGACAACACCACAGACAACCAATCGTCTTGTGTTTTTAATTATTAATTATCTATTATACAAATACAAAAATTAAGAATAAAAGTAAATACGTTTTTCCTATAAATAGCAAAATATCAGATATAATAAAAATAATAAATAGATAATAAAATAATATAAATAATAATAATCAATAATAAAATAAAATAATAATATAATGAATAATTATTATTATTATTAGCATAATTAAAATTGAATTATCATAATAAACTAAATGATGCCATATTTGAACAAAAAGATGTAAAAAAAAAAAAAAAAAAAAACTAGTGTGAGCAATAGGTAGAGTGAGAAAGTTGAATGGTAAATTTGCAGGTATAGAAGGAATTACTGGCGAAATGATAAAAAAATGGAGGAAGAATGTGATTGACTGGATATGGAAATTGTGTAACAAAGCGTTTATGGGGGAAGGGGGTATAGTTCCGAATGATTAGAGAAGGGCAGTAATAGCACCATTAAATAAGGGTAAGGGAAATCAGGGGAACTATAGGGCAATTAGATTATTTAAGTGTTGCAGGGAAGATATATGCTGGTATTTTGGTTGCAAGCGCATCGAGTAACTGAGGGACTGATTGGCGAGGCGAAGAACTAGAACCATTTACAAGTGGTAGAGGATAAATCAAAATTGTACATTGAAACAATTGACAAAATGATAGAAATTGTTTTTATGCTTTATAGACACATACACAACAGGCGCATTGCAGGATTAATAAGAGCTCTGTGGTAGGCTTCTGAACGGACTCAAAATGCATGCCGATAGTGAAACGTGTGTAAGAATTAATATTAGTGGAGAGGTAGCAATGTTTTGTCTCTTGGCTATTTAATTTATATATTGATGGCGTGATGAAAGAAGTAGAGGTTGAAAAAGGTGTCAGACTGATGGAGAATAGAAGAGAATGGAGGGTGCCCTGCTTATTGTAAGCTGACGATTTGGTTGTGTGGCGTATGTGGAGTTTGGCAGTTATGTAAAAGGAGGGGGAGGGTTTGAAAGGAAATGTAGATAAAAGTAAGGTGATGGTATGGAGTTAAGAATCTGCTGTATGAAACCATGTTGGATGGTGAACAATTAGAACAAGTATCCGAGTTTAAATATTTAGACCCTATGTTGGGTGAACAGGGAATGGATGATGTAGAGCATAGTAAAGTTGTGAATGGTAGGAATGTGGTTGGGCCGATTAAAGGATTATAATGTATTTATATGTTCCTATAATATATAAAGAATTTGTAAAAATTTAAAACTTTTACTATATATATATTAGTCCAATTTCCAACTACTTTTCATGGTTTTCTCTAGACGTCTCATGAAAATTATACAAGCGTTAACCCAGTTATGAAAAATGTTTTTTTTTTTTGCTCATAGGATAGTACCACCAAAATTATATACGATTCAAAATTTCAATAACATTGCTTAGAAGCGGTCTGGCAGAAAATTTTGAATATATATTTAGGAAAGCATGAAGTCGTGCCCACTTCTGATCTACAATTTAATACGTTATAAGGCAACCTTATTCTTTCGTTTCTTTGTTTGACTCTTCTAGTATTTCCCTCATTATTGTTATATTTATTATTTTATTTTATTTTTTTAGAAATGATGTCAAGTACGCTTCTATTTTATAATTGATGACTCATTTAACTGTTTCTCCAGTTTACTCCAATTATGCATTAAGCATTGAAAATGGGTGTTTTCTAATTAACCCGGAAACTTAGTGTGTTTGAATACTTTAGAGATGTTTTACAAAGGGTTTCTATTCAATATAGCACTTTCTAAAAATATATAAATATATATATATATTAATATATATTAGATATATATCTACTATATATATATGATATAAGTATAAATACAATAATATTATATATATATATATACTATACTTATATATATATTTTAATACTATATTATAACTATATACATTTATATATAATATATACAATATATATACTATAGTATTTTAAACTGATGTTGGTGTTCGTAGTTTTTATTTTTAGTCTCTGCCTAATTGCAATTTTTTGCAATTTTTTTTTTGATAGTTGGAGAATTAATCTTTTTTTAATATGTTGCACCGATATGTTCCAGAATATGAATTTCATTGAACGTACTGATTCAAAACTTCGAAGTATTTTAAAATTTTTAAAGAATCACTACCTTTGTTAAAATTGTTTTAAAAAATTGAAATCTCCGGAAAAAGTTACGGACACGTCACAGGAAACAAAACAGACGAATTGAAAGAATCGGGGATAGCTGGGTAAAGTTAATAAAACAAAAAAAACAAAAAAAATACATTTTTTTTCAAATATTAAATATCTCGAAAAGTACACGACACTTACAGAAAAACACATTACATATTTGGAATAAGCGTATAAAGTTTATTACAAATATGTATAAAATAATAATAATAAATAAAAAAATAAAAAAATAAAAAAAAATAAAAATATTATGGGCTCGAGCCCGACGGGGGGTACAGAGGCGCGGGACTGTTAGTTCCTACCCGTAGGGGCAGGGGCGGAGGAAACCCCCGCGACACCCAAATACCAAGGAGCGGGGTTCCGGAGACCCCTCCCCGGAGGGGAGGAAATAGTCCTACCCTTCGTTCCCCGGAGGCCATGAGACCCCGACTCCTGCCATCTTTCGGTTACCCTTGGGTTATTCCTTTAGTTAAAAAAAGAAAAAAATTTTTTAAAGTTGACGTGGATCCGTAGAAAACGTTAAGCGTGGTGCCTTATATATTTTTTAATGCATGTCCGTACCACTGAAATTCATTGTTGTATCACTTTAAAAGCAAATATATTAAAAAAAAAAAAACAAAAAAAAAATTTCAAAACTGGCACCATTGTTTGTAAAACAGAAAAAGATCTAGAATATATATTATATATAATATATATATATATATATATTATATTATATATATATTTATACTATATTATATATATATATATCAGATATATATATATATATATATATACTATATAATATATATATATATATATATATATAAAATAAATATTATATATATATATATATATATATATATATATATATATATAAATATATATTATAAATATAATATAGTATATAATAATATTATTATATACTATATATATATATATATAATATTATAATATAAAGTAAAGTAAATATATATATATATATAATATATATAGATTATACTATATTATAATAATATATATATAATTATATATATAATATATATATATATATATATATATATATATATATATATTTATAGCATAAATATATATATATTATAATAAAATATATATAATATATATATATATACTATATAATATATAATTATATTATATTATATATATATAAATTATTAACTAACATATATATAATATATAATATATATATATAGAGAGGACGAGAGAGAGAGAGAGGAGAGACGAAGAGAGGAGAGGAGAGAGCACACGAGGTAGTAAAATAGTTGCTGGACGACAGTTACGCCAACGATGTATATATATATATATTATATATACTATACATATATATATATAATATATTTAAATATATATATATATAATATATATTATAATAAGAATAGTATAGAAATATATATATTAAATATATATATATATATATATTATATATATATGATATATATACTACATACATATATATATTATATATAATATATATATATTATATATATATATTATATATTATATATATATATATAATATAATGAAAGAACTAATAAAATTGAGTCATTTATTAACACAAAACTAACTAGGTAGAGTTACGATTATATCTAAAACTGTGTCAGTTCTGTTGGCGGCTCGCCGCCCAATATTCTCTTTACGATAAATTCACTTCAGGGAAAAAGTACGACTCTTAATTATCACGATCTCGCAAATATTCAAATATTGAAGAAGCATTCTTTAAAATGGTAAATTTACTTTTCGTTATATACTTCTATTTCTCCTAATCTTTAATAAAGACAAAAATTACAATAAAGTATATACGAATAATGGTCTTTAGGTTGTGTTTTATGGACGTAGTTTTTTGAAACACAGTTGTTGGACATAATTATTACTTTCATGGAAATAATAATTTTAAGTTGGTATCATGGAGTAGACCTTGGATAATTTTTTTTGTACTATACTACTTTCGCACTTACTACTATAGCAGGGTCAAATTAGTTGCTAGACATAATGTCTTTAATTTGTGTTATGGAGTATGTTGAACAGTTGTGTACGAGTATTGTAAACATATTTTCAATTAATAATTATGTTAAAACTTTTCATTGCAAGTTACCATCGTATATTTATGTCTACTATTATGATTTTCAAAGAAAACTGTTCTGTATGCGAATTTACGGAGAATCTTGTGCAGTTATATATATATATAATATATAATATAATATATATTATATATAATATATATAATATATAGTTAATATATATATATAAATATATATATAATAATTATATTATATATATATATATAGTATATATATAAGTATTATATTCGAATGAGTCTATGATCTGTACAAACAGATCAAGCAGTAATTAGGAAAATATTTGTGTTAATATTATTATTATATACTTTCAAGAAATACTGATCTTAGGCTGTGTTATAGAGTTCCTTGTACATTTGTGTTCTACTATTAATATTTTCAGGCTATATTATTACCAATTGTTGTGTTTATGGAGTGTTTTACATGCTGTTATGTACTACTAATATGATTTTTTCAGAGTTTCGTTGTAAAATAATTTAAGTTAGATACGGTTATAGACTTTTGGAGAGAGGTAAGGTTTTGGGTGATGCCATGTTATATATTATTATATTGTTATATATTGTAGTATTATATTGTTATTGTAAGTACTACGATTATGAAGTAGTAATGAGTATTTGGAGAGTAATATGCTGAATATTATGTAAAATAATTCTGTACCATTGACTGCCAGGTAGTTTTACGCAGTAAATTATGTAAAGGTATAAATAGATATAAAGTGGCATCATTTTATGTTAAAACAGAGTATTATCATGTCAGTAATGTGTTTTGTGTTGTAGTGTTAAGATAGATAAGAGAGTTAAGATGGCAATAGCACCTGTCTCTTGATTATTTAGTTGTTGTTTATGTATTTAGTTTGAAGTTCAAATGTAACACATTATTTATTTAAATTATTTTTCTTTCGTTTATTTTATGTATACTCTTTTTTTATTTTACGCCATTTATTTTGTTGAGCTTTATTTGTCTTGCTTATTATGTTTATTTTACATTATTTGTTTAAAAAAAGGCTTCTTAACTATTAATTTTATTTATTTTGGTTTGTGAGTTTATTCTATTTATTTTTCTTTGCTTTTTCTACACGGATTGGTTTGTGTTAGAAGTTTGTTATTGTTAATTTGTTTTCTTGTGCGAATTGTTGGTCTTATTTTTGTTATTGTTTATATATTATTACTACTCTATTTAATGTATTTATATTGTTTTTGCTTGCTTTAAAGTTTTATTATTGGTATTTTTCTATTACTGGTGTGGATGCATGTGTTTAGCATATTCCCACAAGTTTTTGTCCTTGTCTACATAATTACTACAATGAAGGAAAGTTTTTTGCATCTTTGGACACAATTGAAATAGTAATACGAGTATATATCCTTGCGTGAGGGCACCATGCAAATATTAGAGGTACAAACTCGCTGCGCCCAATGGCTTGAAATCGAAACGTAAAATAATACACTAATATCTATTTAAATAATTTGATGAATAAATAATGATTTTAATCAATTTAAAATTAATGATTCGAATTTGCAAGCTAATATACATATAAACATACATACATAAACACATACATATACATACATACATACCATACATACATACATACATACAACATAACATACATACACATACATACATACATAATACAAACATACATACATACATACAAACATATACGATACATACGAACATACATACATACATATTTATAATATATTAATATATATATATATATAATATAAATATATAATATATATAATATATTAATATATATATTTATATTATATCATATATATATATAATATATTATTAATATATATATATATGAGTTTATACCTGTAAAAAATTTCTAGGTGTCCAGGTAAGAATCCCGCATTTGAATCTGGGTATCTGGTGAATATCTGAGAACTTGTTGATCTTCATAAAACACAGTCCTCTTCGAAATTCTCAACTCGTCATCATTAAGACCGTCAGTCATAATCTTCAAAATCACATTCGTCAATCTGCAGGTCATCGGCATCATCTTCATGTACGAATCATCGACATGCCGATTTCGTTTTTGACAGAATATACCCGGTCAAGCATTTTCGTCTTCTGCGCCGTGTCAGGAGGATGATATTTTACGGTCTGAACCATTTCCCCTTCTTCTGCTTATTTCCTTCCTATTGATACCTTTGGGCGTCAATTGGATCCCTTTTCGGGCTGGGGGAGTGGCACCATTAATTTCCTGGGAAGCTTCGTTCAGCGGTGCCCATTTCCTGGATCCTGTCCAGGGCACCACTTCCTCCCCACCTCTCTATACTATTATTATATTATTATTAGTTATCTATAATTATATTAATTTATTATTCTATTATTATTATGTATATTATTATATCTATTATATTATTATTATTATTATATGATATAATTATCTATTTATTTATTATAGTTAATTATTATATTATTATTATATATTCATATATTATATTAATATTGATATTTTATTATATATTATTATATTATTATATGAATATTTGATTATTATTATATATTATTATTATTATTATTTAATCTATACAATATTAACTTAATATTATTATTTATTCATTATTATTATTTTTATTCCTGATTTTGTGTGTTTGTATTATTATACTTATTTATTATTATTTTATATTCATTTATATTATTATTATTCATTTATACCGAAATACATGCATTTTCCGATCATAACAAACGCCGGGAGCTGGTTCGAGAGGGGCGACCCACGTTTCACTTTACTTAAAATGGCATCCTAACATCCCATGAATCATAATTATTTGTTAACCCTCACATAGAACACTAGCCAAATCGTGCTCATCGTATATATTTAAATATCGGATCCACAAATTGCTATCAATATGGCGCGTATATTGAGACCCCAAATTCATCTAAAACAGTTTATAAATGCCCTTTCTCAAAGACATTATACAAATACACTATCTTTAACTTCTATAAAAATAATTAATTGCAGCGGATTCATATCGATCTATCCAACTGGAGACACTGGCATAATAGGTGCAAAACTCTCTCTCAAACTATGAATCAAATGGTTTCGTCAAGCGACACAAACGGTCTACTCAACACGTCCAAATAATTCACATATCTGCGCGGGCGGACCTTAATCGTGGAACGTTGTTAAAACACCGACAAAAAAAGGGATTATGTCCTCATGATCACTTTCCTAGTCTTGCAGAAATTTGCACTGCTCTGTTTAAACGAAACCAAAATTTCAGCCAAGCCATAAGAATAAATAACAATAGATTTATTACTGTCTTCATCTAGAGTTAAATTCATAAACAAACATAAATGTTCAAAACTATTATTTTTGATTATGGTCTTCAGCAACATCGAAACCCGAGGTAAAAATTCAAACTTTTGTAATACTTATTAAAAACATCTACGACGAAATCTATTCGCCCCAACTAAAACTGTGAGGGGAAAAAACTCGGCGGTTTTAAAAGAATTCATTAAAACCCGATGGGCTAACCACCCACCTCTGCCTAAACTGCTAGTCGCCCAAAAAACAATAAACTCTACCAAACTATAAAAGCTTAGTGTGGAAATTATTATACCATTCCATGTTATAACACCATATGATAAACAATTCAAAACTAGGCTAAGAGTTTTAGAACACAAGGGAAAACACTACTCTATGCAAATTCCAGGATTGCTACAAAGACTCGAAAGCTACTTGGCAAACAATAAAATAATCAAAACATATTTTTTTTCAAATAGTATAAAAGAGCTGAATATAAATAATCAGCTAAAAACCAACTTAAAAGATGATCGCGGACCGGACTAAACGAATACTTGAAACGTCGGTAAACCAAATTGCATGGATAAAAACCCCCTAGTCGAAAACATTTGGAAAATTCATTCCCGACTACGATTCTCATTTCTCCTTTATATACATCACATACTCCGAGGTAACGAAGGTAAATCGCCGGATTAAAAAACAAAAAAATTGATGTTCATACTATTCCTAACCACTCCGTCAAACTCGCTGCCAAACATTTTTATTAAAAGTTAACCAGCACCCTTTAATAACCACTGTCAATGAGTCCATTTTACAAGTTTTTTCCAAATTATTTTCAAGGACAGCCATAAATGATTCCTATACCTAAAAAAAGGAGATCTATCCCAAGCAAAAAATTACAGCCAATAGCTATTACAAAAAAAAAAGTTGTAAAATATTTAAAGAAATAGTTTTCAATCAGTTAACAGAATATTTGTGCGCACTATCCAAACACGACATTTCTCAAGTCCTGACTTCCACCACATTCTGTAGCCTCAGAAAAAGGACGCATGCTCACTGCTATGATGCCGATTCATTTTGCTTATGATGCCGCAAAAACTTTACAGAAATCATAGAACTAATATATAAGCATCCCCTCCACTGTTATTTATATTAGTTTTCAAACAAAAGCTTTTTGACATGATGATCGATGACATCAACTACTAAAGTAAAATGACCATAAATGAGCTGTTGAGGGAACAAACTTAGCATATGGTTAAAAGCGTACGTTAAAGGAGACACAGATCCTCAATACTTAGAAAACTAAATGAATAACCTAATTCCATGTCACTCTTCAAAACATATCAACCGGCCTGCCCCAAGACTCAATTTTCTTGCGACCGTTTTCTATACCTCCGATATCAAATAATCTTTCAATCCTCTCATGACGTCTCGTTGTTCAGTTACTCATTGCTTACGATACCGTCCATACTTAATAGAGATGACAAAGATAGCCGAGTCTCTATCTCGCTTAAACAGTTGACCACATTATAACGAAAATATATGAAGGATAAGTATGCTAATAAAAATGCTGATCCTTTTCAAATTTATGTAAAAACATGATTACAATTAGTTTTTAGCAAAACAAACATAATACGCATTACGAGTTGCAAAATAATTAAAATTAAGAATGTGCTAAAAATTTAGCAGCTACAAATGCTAAAAAACTGGGAATAACAATCGATAATGAAAACGACCATTAAAAGAAAGTATTAATAAACCATGTTACAGGACTGTCGAGGATCACAGCTTGTATATGCCGTAATAAAATTTAAAAATATTTGTACCATCTTTGCCGATTCCTTAGGAAAAAACTATACTATTCACTAATACACCCTCACTACTTTACTGTCTT
This sequence comes from Trachelipus rathkii, assembly GCA_015478945.1. Classification (NCBI taxonomy): domain Eukaryota; kingdom Metazoa; phylum Arthropoda; class Malacostraca; order Isopoda; family Trachelipodidae; genus Trachelipus; species Trachelipus rathkii. Next base: position 28,787 of record JABUQX010063338.1, read on the forward strand.
CCTATCTTCGGGACCACACAAGTAACTCAGTAATCCACCCTGTAATTGTAACGTCCAAAAGCTGATTTGTTCGCAAACTCATAATAGGCAAACAAGGAACTTTACAGCCATACACAACCCATTAATTCAAAAAAACTAAAAGAATATTGCAGATTTAAAGACTTGGCTAAAGTATAAGCACCTTCCTAAAAGGATACCATAAAAATATCCATAACAATCATGTGGTGAATTCTTGCTAGCAAATTTTCATTCAAACCAAAGCAAGGCGCGAAGCAAGATTCAAAATTAAACTACAATGAAATTATAGCTTACAGTAAGAATGAACCCTCCCATTCTGAACTAAAAAAAAAGAGTCCACCATCACAAAGGTTCAGCTACGAAAGCAGTAAACTTTCACCAAACTCAACTGCCATCAAAGATCATCAAGGAATACCGGAGAAAATAACTCTAACCTAGGAAAATATTGTTCACGAACAGTTTATAAGTTCTTTTGGTCCCTTTGAGCTAACAACAACAATAAAAAACAACAACTACTATTATTACTACTATAATTAATTATATTTCTTCTGCAATAATATATATATTTAATAAACAAACACCTTAAAACTCATTAAGCGACATATATTAGTACTATATATTAATCTATATACCTGTATAAAATGTTTACACTTCTAACTAACCAGGTCTACATTCTTTTACATATATTATTATTATTTATTAGTATATTATTAATTATTATATTTATATATTATTATTATTATTTATATAATTATTAATATTTAATTTACATTATTATTATATTTAGTTTTGGTTATTAGTTAATTATGTTTAATTGATTAATTTTATTGTATCCTCAGGGAAAGAAATATAGACTCTGCTAGCTGGAGATCAGAGGAAAATGCTGTAATAGTATTCATTTTATAATTATTATATTATATTATATTTTAATATTATAATTATTAATAATATTAATATTAATATATATATATTATTATTGATTATTATTATTTTATTATTATTATTATTAATATATATATATATTTATTATATACTTATATATATTATATATATAATATTTATAAATTATATATAAATCTTAGCATACTTTGTTGTTATAATTATATATATAGTAGTATATTTTATAATTATAATTACAATATAGTTAATTGATATTATAATAGTATATTTTGTAATATATATTTATAATATAAATATATTAGATATATATTTAAGATTATATAATACTATTTATTATTATTATAAATATATATTATTTATTATATATATCTAATTAATATTGTTAAATAAATATATTACTATATATATATATTATTATTAATTATATAGATATATTTTATTTCATTATTTAAATATATTATTTTATATAAATACTTATTATATATTATATATCAATGTTCATATTATATTATATTTATATATTACATGGTAATGTATATTGTTATCCTGAATTATTATTATTAGTATTTCTTTTTTTTATGTTATTTCTTTGTAAGAAGATATATGATCTAACTCTACGAATTTAAAATTCAAAGATAATTTTATTATCATTAATTTATTATTATATTATAATATTACTAAATATTATTATATAATATATTATATGATATTATATATTTGATAGATATCTATCTGATGTTTTTTATTATTATAGATATATATTATATTATAATATAATAATTAATAAATTAGAATAATATTACTATATATAATTATTATTTATTATTAACTTAAAATTTTTGACCAGATATCAGATAATAATAAATTGATATTATATATAATATGAAGTCAGATTACTTATTAATATATTTATTAACATTACAATCATACATAATATCTACCACCAAATTAATAAATAACTTCAATAATAAAATTCAAATCACAGATACTGATATAAAAACATAACCATATACTGCATCTTAGTTCATCGCTCCCGATCATCGCTACAATCGCTGTAATTCCATTCATCTATTAACTTAACTAATCACTGGTCGAATAATCAATATTTATAAATATTATTTATTATATAATTATTATTATATAGTATACTGATAATAGATGAATACAGAATAATCAAAATAATATTAATAATAAAATTAAAAATTGTTTATTAATGTTATATAATTATTAATGAGATAAAGCCATTAATTTCGAATAATAATAGATAATATATAAAGATACAACTAATATAATAATAATAAAAAATTAAGTAATAATATATTAATATACAGTAAAAATGAATATTTCTATATATTAATATATAGATTTAACGAATATATATATAATAATTATTATATTTATATATAGATAGTATATATTAAATATCAATAACAATTCCATTAAGCATATTATATATATATATAAAACTGAAATTAAAACTTATGTATTATTAATACATAATAATTTATTAATTGACTTAAGTAATAATCATTACTATATTATGATTTAAGAAGTAAAACTTTAATAATATAATAAATAATATATTAATAATATATAATAATATAATAATTAATAATAATAAAATAATATTAAATAATAATAAATAAATGAATATCAACTATACTGAATTTTCAACATTATTTAGAATTAATAAAAGAATCTAGCTTAAGTAGTTTGAATTGTGTTAGATTTGAAATTCTACCGAACTATACATATACAAATAATAAATCAATACTTATATTTGATCAGTAGACCATAATACCAACTTAAATAATATATTATAATTAATATATATATATAATTACTATCATAAGCGATATTAATTATAATATATAATATGAATTATAACTTTCATTAGCTATAAGTTCTAGCCCTTATATTAATAAATAAATAATTATATAATATAATTAATCTAATCAATATCATTATATACAATATTAATAAAATAATCATTATAACTCTACATAATGAATGACTAAATATTTACATATACTGTATTATGTTACAACAACGGTTAAACTAAAAAATTATGATTCGTTTATTCGAAACCTCTTATCTATAAATAAACTTCTGTGAATAACAAAATTCATATAATAAAATATTACATAATTAAATATCAATAATAAAGAAAGAAGCAAAGTGTTTACAGAAGCCTCTAATAAGGAAGAGATTAAAATATTTTTATTATATTATATCATAATATATTCTATAATATATTATATAATAATATTTAGATAATACTAAAAATCAAATATTAATAATTAATTTATATAATAATAAAATTAATATTAATAATTAATAATAATATATAATAATATATATAATATAATTAAATATTATATAAAAATAATTAATAATAAAATAATAATAATAAAATAATATAATTAATACATTATAATGTATCTAATTAATAAAAAATTCAATGAGACTTGTAAATAAAAAATAATAAAAATATATTTGATTATATAAACAAGCTTCGCAGTCGCATATAGTTATCTTTATGTGAAATTCTGGCTTGAAAAAGTCAGATCCCATTAGAACAAGTAGATCTCTGAGAATGAGCAAGTCCTAATACACAGTTGTCAATAAAAACTAAATAAGAAGAACGAGGACATCAAGGAAGTTTATATGAATATATGTGGAATTTTGAAGGAAAGGAGAAAATTTCCATATGAAATTGCAGTGAGAGAGAGAAGAGAAGATTGAAGTAGAGGTAATTGAGAGAAAGAGGATTGAAGAGAGAAGAGGATTGGACAATTATAATATATTATATTTATATTATTATGTTAAGAGATGCATACTACATTTTTAGCTTTATTATGATTTTCAATTATTATTATTATATTATATTATTATATTATTATAGAAGCTATAAGAGAGAGAGAGAGATATTAATATATATATAAGATTATCCATTATTATTATTATTACTTATATTATATATATATAGATGAGATTATGAAAGGGAAAAATGAGAGAGAAGAGAAAGAGATTCATAATAGATATTGGAATATATCGTCAAAATAAAAATAATAAGTGTTAGATAGGACAGAACTGAATTAGAGGTACATTTTAATATCTATATTCCTGGCATCTCTGAGTCTACATCATAATAATCCATCTTAACACTCTAAGTTGTTAAAGGGAAAAGTTTGTAAGTGCAGGTGTATAGCATGCATTATGTTGAGGAAGAAGGGTGGTGTGAAGTGAATACAGAGTGTGCCTGTAAACACTTCTAGTGAAAAGAGAAGTACTCTTGAGATATCCTGATTGTCAGTGATTTGAGCAAGGAACGAACTATTAAACTATGGATGCAAAAAATACTTAAAAACCGAAGACCCTTCTTTATAATAATCATTATTATAAAATTATATTAGTTCATATATATTAGTTCATATATAGGTAAATTTATCATTGAAAAAAAATATCTTTTTCAATGATTCTGCAAAAGTAATGGTCAATTTATTCCTTTACAGAACTACCGAGGACTCTCACTCGACTATTCACCAACAAAATTTGGGTGGCAAATATGTTAAGTAACGTATTTTTCGTACTAGCTATGTCCAGTTATTTCGTCTACAAACCTAACTACATTCAAACACAGTTCAGAAAAAGTGCGAGTGCAGCAAATTTTTATACTGGCATTACAACAATGATAGCCTCGGTTGTTGGCATTGCGGCGAGTGCCATTGTTTATCGGTTTTTTCGACCTCGGACAAATTATGTTACAGGATTTAATATATTTTTAAGCATTTTTGGAATTATTTCATTTTTCGCTTTGATGACTATTCACTGCCCTTCAAATGAGTTGGCTGGACACCTTCCAGGGTAAGAGCATTAGAATTATCATCGTCAGTTTGAGGTAAAATAATAAGAGTAGATAATATATATAATAAGTTAATAATGAATAATAATAATTAATAATTATAATGAATATCAATATAATTATAATTTATAAATTAATTAATATATAATAATATAATAATAATATAATATATATAATTAATTAAAATAATAATAAAAATAATAATTTAATATATTAATTAAAATATAATTATATATAATAATAATAATAATAAAAAAAATAATAAAAATATAATAATAATAATAATAATAATAATAATAATAATAATAATAATAATAATAATAATAATAATAAATAATAATAATAATAATAATAATAATAATAATAATAATATGGTTATTATCTCACTACTTGCATCTATAGAGAATATGGAGCGTTATGTTCAGAGAGTCATTGTCCATGATTTCAGACGGTTGTTTTATCTCTCCATTTGTTGCAGAAGAATGGTGTTATCTACTTTTTAATCTCCCTCGTAGTTTTCGGGCATGTTACATACGTTAACATATATTATTATTATTATTATGATATATTCTTATTTGGAGAGCTAAAGTGAGTTCTTCTTCTTCTTCTTCTTCTTCTTCTTCTTCTTCTTTCTTACTTCTTCTTCTTCTGCTTCTTCTTCTTCTTCTTGCTCTTCTTCTTCTTCTATTCTTCTTCTTCTTCTTCTCCTTCTCTTTCTCCTTTTTATTATTATTATATATATTATTATTATTTTTTACTTATATAAATATTAATTATTATTATTATTATTATTATTATTTATTATATTATTTATTATTATTTATTATATATTTATTATTATTATTATTATTATAATTAGGAATACTTAAATTGCACGTGTTTTGGAAGAATCAGATGGGAAGAAAATTTTGAACAGGAGTCATATTTTGAAAACGAGGTAAGGCTAAAATTATTATTATTATTATTATTATTATTATTATTATTATTATTATTATTATTATTATTATTATTATTATTATTATTATTATTATTATTATTATTATTATTATTATTATTATTATAGAGTCCTGGTTTCGCCATCAGTGAAGGCTGGGCTTTAGACGGTTACTGTCCAGACAACTGCAAGGCTTTAACTGTCTACCTGGCAATTCATCTAATTAATAAAATTGTACTGGCAACAGGTAGAATTGGTGGGACACTAATTAACCTTAGGTAAGCTGTTTTAAAATTTAATTAAGCTCAAGTTAGTTCTTTAAAATTTAATTAAACTTAAGAAAGTTGTTTTAAAATCTAATTAACCTTAGGTAAGCTATTTTAAAATATAATTAACCTTGAATAAGCTGTTTTGAATTTAATTAAATTTAAAAAAGTTGGTTTAAAATCTAATTAACCTTAAGTAAGTTATTTGAAAATTTAATTTGCCTCAATATG
>JABUQX010063338.1:40000-46139 GCA_015478945.1 Trachelipus rathkii
AAAGGGGCCCGGGTACGATCCCTGGTCAGGATCCAAGGTTGAAATAACCCAGAGCAATTTCACTGCTTGAAAAGGGCAATGCCCGTGACATGCCAACTTTATTAAATAAATGAGAAACAAAAATATAATTAATATAATATTGCAAAATATAAATATATAATTTAATATATTATATTTATGATGTTATTAATAACATCTATTGTTATTATGATGTATTAAATAATTTATTATAAAATATATTATCATAATATCAACGTTATTATAATGCAATATTATTTATTATATAATAAATTATATATATATATATATATATATATATATATATATATATATATATATAATTATATATATATAATATATATATATATTATTATACTATATATATATCTATATATATAATATATTATTAAAATATCAATTAATATAATAAAAATAATAACAGAACATCGTAATATTATTTTTCATTTTAAATAATTTAATATAACAATGAAATGTAATAATGTAACATATAATAAATAAAATTATATCATACAAAATAATGATAAAGTAAAATTAATATTAAAAATAATATTAATAAAATAACGATATATTACAAATAATTATATAATACAATAATTTAATAATACAATGTGATACAATATATTATGATATGCTGTAAAATATAAAATAATATAATATAATATAATATAATATAATAAAATATAATATAATATTAATTATAATATAATAATAAATTATATAATTAATTTAAATAAAAAATTATATTTATATAATATATATAATATAATATAATATAATTAATATAAATAATATAAAATAATATAAATATAATATAATATAATATAATATAATATAATATAATATAATATAATATAATATAATATAATATAATATAATATAATATAATATAATATAATATTATATTAATATAATATAATATAATATATATAATATATATTATAATATAATATATAATATAATATAAATAATTTAATTATATATTATATAATATAATATATAGAATACAATATAATATAATAAATAATTAATATTAATAATAATATAATATAATAATAAAAAACTAACATTAAATAATATGTCAGTATGATATATCATAATAATAAGATAATAAATATAATTTTTTTTAAGAAATTCTATAAAATATATAATATATATATATAATGTAATGTAATGTAATGATAATGTAATATAATATAATATAATGTAATATAATATAATATAATATAATATAAATTAATATTTTTAATATATTATATAATTAAATCAATAGAATGTTATATATAACAGCAATAATTTTAATTAGAAAATAATAAAAGTTGATATAATAATTAATAAAGGTATAATTAATATAAAATTTAATAAATAGCTTATATAAGAGAAAATAATTAATATAATATTTTTTTTAGGATTCCTTGTGCTTACCTGCATAGGAGATATCATTGTACACATGAACAATCGTCACTTATATATCTATGGAGAGCCTGACAAATTAGTTAGAGCTATATGACAAGTTATAAGTTTAGATTTGGCTATTTATCTTTACATATCTTTTTTCTTAACTGTCCTTCTATATCAATTTTAATTGCCAAATCATTCCATTCACTTCAATTTCTGTACATTTTTCTATGCATTTTTTTGGTCTATTAATCAAATTAATGTTTGAAAAAAATAGTGAGAACTCCTTCATTATAAAATTGAAGTAATTTTGAACACAATGTAATAATTTCTCATCACATATAAATTATTCAAATGACAAAAGTGCTTAAAATATTCACGTATAACAAAAATAGAGCAACAAATTAATTTAATAATATGAACTAGATTAAATCACAAAAATAAGATGTAATTTCTTAAGAAAATTTTGATAATTTACTAAATATAACGGAGTCAAAGAAACACAGGAGAGGTGTAGAAGAGAGAGCGAGAGCAGTAGAACGATGAGAGGAAAAATAATAACAGAAAATTTTCTACCCACCCTAAAATTAATATATTTATAAAATATATATATATATATATCATTATATATTTTTCTATTGCTAATATTTATAATATAATTATGATTTACTCATATCGTATATTAGTACTATATAATATAGTATTAATATTTAGATAAATCACGTCCTTTACCAATCAAACAAACAAATATTACTCAATTGATAACAAACAAAATTTACCGTGCCTCGATTATAATAAAAAACTATTAATATTGCCAAGAATGTGAGCAATTTTTATTATTCTCAAATTACTACGACTACTACTACTAAGCAATGAGATTTTACTGCACACACAAACTACACTAGATGGTAAACTGTACTTGTCTTGTACTCTGAGCTTATCTAACTATCACTACTCATTATGATTTATTTTCATACTTTTTTAAATATTAAATATATTGGCCAAGATTTCTTCATGTCAGAAATTCGATTTATGTGAAACATTTATTTATTATTCACTTTTTGAAAATTTTATGTTTATTTCAAATATTTATTATCTACTCGCACGATCTATAACTGAGGCATTATATTATTACTAATAATTATTTTAATAAATTTTTAAATCTTAAACACTTAATTACTGCTCATATGAGTTAATATTAAATCCATTATTGGTACTTATTATCACCTTAGAATTCTTTGGAATTTTATTGAGTTTATTTCTTTACTTCATTTATCATTTTGAATTTAACATCTAATCAATGCATGATGATTGAAAGTGTGTAACTGAAAAACTGAAAGAAACCTGATGAAAAAAAATTTAGCAATTAAATTAATGTATTTGTGAATAAGAAAAAAAATCTAAATCATTCGGATGCATGACTATCAAAATGCCGTCTAAACGTTAAAATATCCTCTATAAAATAAGATTTGAGAGAGAAAGTACAGATCATATGTTCAAGTTTTTATAATCATCATATTTAATATTGTAGAAAGAGATAAATTAAACAGTCAATAAATAAATGTATTTTTTATTCATGTATGTAAAAGTAAGAAAATAATACATTTATATTGATGCTCAGGTATTAATTCTGAAAAGTCTAATCATGAACACAATAATTTAAGGAAAATAATTAAAAATAACAGTTATTTAGAAACAGTTATCAGTTACACTGCGATACAAAGGCGTATGACAACAGCGTACACAGAGCCTAATTAAATCTTAGATGCATGTTCGCGGTCTACTTAAATGCTAGAGAGAGTCACTCTCAGACTGAGAGAGACGCTAACTCGAAGTGCAAGGGGGCGAAATCTAAGTTGCGCGGAAAGACTAAAAACTACGGACATTCTACGAGCGCGGCTGAGCAAGCCCCGTGGTATAGGCTGTTTCGAAGAGATAAGAATGGCGATGAGACAATGAGTCATATGGCCATAGCAGTGTAGCGGAGAGAGAGGAATATAAGATTAGGAGACGATTGTGCAAGACTCGCGAGATGCACATTAGCATAAGGGACCTAACGCATGTCCAGAGGCTTTTTTTTTTTAAAACGCCAAAAATTACATGGGTATTAAACCCATAAATAACATATCCTACTAACACTACCACCAGTATCTTGTGAAGATCAACAACTTTTAAACCAGAGCAAAGTTTCCAATTATAAATAATCATGATAACTGATTTTATCAAGGATTCGGTAGATGTTTTCGTAGGTCTCCTTTATATCCAAGGGGTATGCAACCGGGATTGATGGCAAATCATTCTCATTGGCCAATAGGAAATCTTTCAAGCTTGTCTTTGATGAGTCTATAAACACTCTCCATTTGTCTGGGTCACCCATTTTCAGCCCCACCAGCTAAAAATGGACGATAAAATTTCGGAGTAAATTTTCAACAGCCAGATTTTGACTATATAAAACAGCAACCAAAATGTAAGCTTTTTTTTGCCCTCTAAACGCGTTGATTTCCGGTGTTTTTCTGTGACTGGGGTCATTCTCGCTATTAATCTTATTTTTTCTGTTTCAATTTTTTTTTTTTCAAAATTCATCACTTTCAAATATCAACATTGGACCATTCCTTTCTGCTTTTCCAGAATGTTTTTTCCCGAAAATGACTTCAGAAACATTGAAAATATGGCATAGATAGGTCCATTATCTTAAAAAAGATAAATTCAAAGTACTTTTTTCGATTTTTTGGAGTTTTGCTGACTACTAGACCGTTGTCACATTTCCCAAAACATCCATTTATTATTTTTCTTTTTTTTTTTTTTTTTGAATTTGAAATGAAAAATTGCGAAGATAATTTTTTTTCTGTCAAGGCGAAAAAAATGAAGATAATTTTCAGGGCATACTGTAAATCGGGAGCAAGATGACAAAATCTTTTTTATTTTAGATAATTTTTTTTCTATACTCAAAAGAAAGTTTTTAATTATTAAAAATTTTTAGCAATTTTTTTTTTTGAAAATTTGTTCCAAGAACATATCAAAAACTAATGCATATACAAAGAATAATAAATCTAAGTAAAATATGTGCAGACCCTGACTACATACATAAGCCCTGAAAATTTCATCTACTTCGCCACCAGAACAAAAAAAAAATTATCCGCATTTTACATTTCAAAATTCAAAAAAATTAAAAAAAAATGGTTTTGGAAATTGGACAACGCTGAGCACAAAACTATAAAAAAATCAAAAAAGTACTTCAGTACTTTTTTAGATAATGGACCTATTATGAATATTTCAAGTTTGAAGTCATTTTGAAAAATTTTCTGGAAGTAGTGGCCGTCGTGTAATTATCATCAATTTTCATAGAATTTTTGAAAAATTGAAAATTTCTGAAAGAAGACTACAGTCACAGAGAAAAACAACGAAGGAAATCAACAGTTTTAGGCGAGAGGGCAAAAAAAGCTAACATTTTGGTGTTTATTATAGTCAAAAATCGGCTGAATTCCGAATTTTAAGTCTATTTTTAGGTGGGTTGAAAATGGGGGCCAGCCCCAGCCCAAAATGCCCCAAATTGGATCTTGCCCCTTAAACATTCTTATTAATATGGGCGGCCCTAAATAGCGACCATTTTTTAAATAATTTCCAAAAAAAAAATAAAAAATGACAAATAAATATAGCGAACATACGAAAAAATAATGTCACTTAATTATGTAACTTTTTATAAAAAAAATGTGCCAGTTTTGGCTTTCTATTATTTCAATGGAGATCAAAGATAGAGATTTCCAGGGAATAAAAATACGGATTTCAGGAATCTACAATAAAGGCTAATTAGATTAGTCCGTATACCAAGGCAATCAGACTTTTCAGGTTTTTCAATAGAACTTGTTATTTAAATAAGGACGGGAGGGTCAAAAAACAAAAAGTCAGTATATTAAATTAGGATTACCCATAGTTTAAAAGACCGGGGGGAATGAAGGGTTTCAGTGTTCTATTTTTTTATTTTTTTGTCGAGAAAATAAGGACAACATAGTGAAATCCCATTACGTAAAATATAGAGCACGTCAACACACTCCTAGAAAATAATTAACCTGTAATGTCGTGTGATATATATAGTAGTAATATATATATATATATATCCACTAAATATATATATATATATCCCGACACTAAGACTATTAATACAATACATTCCCTATATATATACATATATATACTATATTATACTATACATACATACATACATACAATATAATATATATAATATAATATACTACTACTAATTAACTTTATAAATATATTTAATATACTAATCCAACATCCTACTATCCCCTAAACTACCCCGAAAGAGGAGCAGAGAAGAGCTATCGTACGCTCCTCTACACGCATTCTCCACTTCGAACATCAGAGCACACCTCACTCACCGAGAGGCTCAGCCGGGAGGAGGGGGAGTACATCAACCATCATCGAGAAGAGTCTTAGTGTAAGGGGAAAGAGGGGGGAAGAGGACCGGAGAGGTAGAGCGGCGTCGCGGAGGGGATGTGTCAGGGGAGCAGAGGAGGAGGGGAGCGAAGAGATGGAGAGATCACACAAAACCACTCGAAGACCCTTGCACCCGGTCGCAACAAACCACCATTTCAGAGCAAATTCCTCAGAGAATTAAAAAGCCGCAAGCGTAAGCAATGACGGGTTTATTTTCGTAATTTAGTTTTTTGTCTCTTTATCCCAGTTAAAAAACTGACACAGT
>JABUQX010063339.1:0-21471 GCA_015478945.1 Trachelipus rathkii
CCGTTTCCCGCTCCGAGACTCCAGAGCTCTGTTGTCTTCCGGTATCGGTTTTCGGCTTCCGATATGCTTCCACGGCTCCGTCTGCTCCTGGTTTATAAGTCTTCTCCAATTACACATGAACAATAATTCCTCTGTTACAATAATTTTTATGGTATGATGAATTACATGTTTTTTAATGCACGTCTCCATTAATCCTTGAATTAAAGAGCTTATAAATTATTTATAGCATATATTTAAGTTTTCAAGAATATTTTAGAAAAAATAATTCACCTATAGTTCCTATATTTATTAATATAATTTCCTCTTTTGAACTAAATGATCTGGTCCTGTTCATTATTACGATAATATAATTTTTTTACTAAATGATTGTCAATTTCAATTAATTTTTTATTAATTTTTTATTAAAAAAACGGAAAAATCTATATTCAGTTATTAATCTACAAATTTTAATCTAAAATAAATTAATTTTACTCTTTGAATTCTAATGGAACTGCTTGTAATAACATATGTATTGTTTCATTTATCATATATTTATAATCAAAGCCGATTTTTAATATAGAAAACAATTGTTATTTCGCTTTCTTCTCTATAATTTTAAAAATAATTTCGTTCTCTTGAATACTGCCTGAACATGTTCAGTATAATATTACTTAAATTTATTCAAAACAAACTGTTTTCTTAAAATATAAAACTTAATTCTTTTTTATATATGCTACCCTGCCGTAACGCATGCCTAGTATCCGATTTTTATTATTTTTAAAGCATGAAATCAAGCTTTCACTTGAGGAGAGTGGCTAATCTGTTAATTGATGTTAAGCCTCTATCTTCCAACTTTAGGATCTGCTATTGGATTGCCCCCATAACTGTTTAAACTTGATATTCCGGTCGATTTTTCCAATTTATTTTCATTCTTAGTGCTGACAATTTGGGAATTTTTACTTTATTGTAACTTTCTAGAGGATTTTTTAGTAGGTTTGAACATGATTATTTTTAAATTAAATGATTAAGATTACCTTCTTTCAATCACATTTTCTGCTAGCATCCTAGTTGTGAATATCGTGTTTTGTTTCATAATTATTTATCTTAATTTTTTCATTCTGACATTGACTACCTTTCCCAATATGGGAGGATTCCTGATAATTTAACTAAACTAATCTGACTCCGACTCAGTATTTCTGTTCGATACTGTTATTTTTTTCATTATTTAAATGTCCCTTAGTTCACCTTAAAGATGCAATATCCTTATAGCTTTTTTAATATTATAGATCTTCATTTCTGTCAGGAAGATTCTGAATTGTGGAATCAACAACAGATGTGCCCGAAAAAATTATTTTGCTTTTCATCAGTTAACATCCTTTCCTCTTCTTATTTACATGAAATTTCTTTTAATGTCATATGCTAAAAATCCCTTCTCACGTAAATAGTTTTTACTGTCAAGTCATAGTCTTACTTGAATTTCATATTTTTTTGTTGTAATAAAGTATCGTGAATGTTTTAATAATTTCTTTGAGGTTTTCTATTTGGTTCTCCACTGACTATCGGAGAGAAAAAGTTCAGGAGTACTGGCAGCCATTATACTAATATAGTCTTTTAGTTAGTTGCAGAAGCCTTTAGAGCCTAAGACATGTACTTCCCCATCTTGCCTCATGTATCTAAAGATCTGCTAACTTATTTTCTCCGCTTGATCGCTTTTAAAACTTTTCCTTTAATTTGGTGTGTACGTGCTCGTTTTTTTTGCTATTATGCCTCACCATGCTTATCAGTTTTTGCTCTTGATTGCGGATGACAATTCAAGCACTAATAAACTTGTAATGTACTTGAAACTCCAACTCTCGCGTAAACATTATAGTTTACATTCTCCTCGCAACATAGCTTTTAATGGTTTTATCAAGTTCATTCAGAAAACTCATATTTCTTTTTCGTTTTGAACATTCAATTTCACATCTGTTATATAACATTTACCAAGCTTCCTTTCCTCATCCTCATGTTCTTTTTTCTTTCAGTATTTTCTCAATTCATACCTTGATTACAATGTTTGAATGCGTTTATCCGCAACTGAAGGCTAATTATTATTTGTCTTTTTCTTATATTTCGATTCCTTTGAAACTTCATAACAAGTTTCCTTGTACCATTATTAGTCTGAAGTATATTTGGCGATTTGCTAATCTCTTACTGCTACATTATTTAGTACTATTTTTATCTTCGTCACAAATCTTATTCTAATTAATTTGCAAGATAATTTTTATCCGCTTTTGGCCTCTATTGCAAGCAATCCCTTTTTGAATATTGCATTTCTAGAAGCTTCTCTTTAAGTAATTTTTTAAGTATCTTTTTTTTTCCTTCTATTCCTCTTCTTTTCACAAGTTATTTTTATACGAATATTTTCGTTTCCTCCGTTCTAAATGTATCTCTCCAGTTTCAAAGCCGTGTCTCCACACAAGGAAAATTCTTTTTAAATGGAATCGAACTTGACTGCTGCCTCATCAACTGTGTTATACTATTTCATATTTGTAGAAAATGCTAAATCTAAGTACTTTTATTTCTAAGAAAAGAGTAAAATATCAATACATTTTTTGATGTTCGTTTTCTATTTTGTATTTAACAATTCAGATTTTTTTAATGGATATTTCAACTTTATATTAATTTAATAGCTAATTCTATAGAGTTATTCGAATTTTTTTAATTATTGAAATAATAAATGTTACTATAAGCTAAGTTCTGCAAAAGAAGAAGAATATATTACTATTTATATCATTTATAGTATATTATACTATATATCTATATTAATATATATTTTAATATATATATATATTAATCTTATAATTTTTTTATATATATATTATATAATTAATCTTATTTTATTATATATATAATATATATAGTATATATATAATATTTTTTATAATATTTTTTTATTATAAGATATTATATGTTTCCATTGTTTCTAATATTACTATTTTTTAAATTGATAAAATTTCAACATGATATTGTTAGAGATATGCTTGACAAAGTCGTTGAATAGTTTACGTTTTTTGTATGCTATGTTTATGTTACTTTATCATGTTTAGTTAATTGTTTGGAATTATTGTTAATTATTAACTAGTTTTTTTCGAATGCTTAATGGTTTGTGTTAGGTTTTTGTCGTATGTATCTATTATATATCTTCTTAGTTAAGGTTATGCTATGTTAGCAATGTTATTATAAGTGAAAACTTTATGATTATCGCGTTTTGTCATATTATATATTTTTTCGTTCATGGTTAGTAGTAATACAAGAACTTTTGATTTTATGTTATTGCCTTATTTCCTATATAACATTACATTATCTCTAAAATGTGACATAAAACAATAAGTATCAATAGATCATAATCATAAGGAAAGGTGAGAGGAGTTTGCAGAGGGGAGTGTCAGGATGATAATTTGAATTTACTGAGATTTTTACTTAGTCTTTTTAGGTGAAGGTAAACGTTTATACACTATATTTTTAAAGTTATAGTATTTAACATATATTTAAAAACATGAAAATTTCCTAAAAATATATTTAAAAAAATACAATAAACTAAAATTATAGTTTTGTAGTTCTACGGTAATACGCCCTGAACTCAATTGATCATTAAGCGTCCATTATGCTTTTGTTCCGGTCAATTGAGCCTATTCGATGGTGTGTGGAGGGTGGGATGATGGTTTGTATATTGATCTGATTAACTTCCTTTACTATCTGCATTTATATTTTCTACAAATGCCTTGTGGTTTAGTTAGGTTATGAAGATAAACAGAATACTAAAAGGTTTAGTAATATATATATTTGAATTTTTAAATCAATTGAAAATATAAATAATAATATTTTGTCTGCTATGTTATTACCACAATAATGCTTGAAATCAACTCTAGAGGACAATAGATCACGTGGGAAAGGTGTACATTGTTTATCAATCAAAATATCATTGATTTTTTTTTGATTTGCTACTAAATATTTTCCTCAATTATCATTTTTCCAACGTATATGACAGAGATAAAGCAAAAATATTCAGTAAAAATTATATTTTTTAAGTATCATCATTTGGGACAAATTTGTAATATCAATAAAAGTAAATAAATTTGAAATTAATTAAATTTAAATTTATAATTAAAAAAATAAAATTAAAAATATAAAGGTAAAATGTAAAACAATATCAATTTATTTGAATTCATACGATCAACAATTAATTTTGCTTTGACGTTATATTAAAAATGAAAAACGAAGATTTTGTAAAAAAAAAATGTCAAGTTCTTCAACCTTTAGAAAACGAGTTATCTTATTAAGATGCATCCTTCTTCCTGTCTCCTTCTTCCTTCTTCCTTCTACATTCCTCAATCTTCTTCTGTTTTGCGTTCCGTGCATTTCTTCTGGATGGATCCCCCTCTGGGGGGTCCCCAGACACCCTTTACGAACTTACAACCACATATTCGAGTTCTACGACCTTATAAACAAATGTTTTGATACCAATATTGGACCTACAACTCTGAATATTTATTAAACTCACACTATGCCGCTCTAGTACCATTGTTCGGTAACGACTTCGTCCCTTTTGAACTCAGACCTCCTTCTCCTACTCCCTTCCATTCCTCTGCTCCGAATCCGACTCCTTTCTCCGCTTCTCTTATGCATTCCGTTCATTTCTTCTAGGGAACCCCCTCCGGGGGTCCCCAGACACCCTTTACGAACTTATAAGCCTCATATTCGAGATCTACGGGTTCGATAACATATATAAGGATACAAATATTGTATTATTATACAAATATTTACTAACTCGGCTCCGCACCGAAGCCAGCACCGGTGCCAACTCCGTATCCGAACCCGGATCAGGATCCTACTTACTCCCTCCTCCTCTATACCATATCCAAATTTCAGCCTTCTACGGTCATTTCCTATTTTGGGGGGCTAGCACCCCTCCGAGGGGGCGCACGGAAACGTAACCTTGTCTACGACGAGGTTACATCACCACATAGCGCGCCCCAAAATTTTAGGACGGTAGGATAAACCTAACCTTGGTAGATATACTGTATATACGCAGAAAAGTGAAAGTCATTTCCAGCACGTTCGCAAGGAGAGGATCGGTGAATCTGGTAACCAACTACAACGATATATTTACTGAATTTTAAATAATAGCGATGATTTTCTTTCGATTATATTTTCAATGTAAAAAGTCAACCAGAGCACATAGAAAGACGATTTAAACATCGATTTGGGGTAGAAAACATCGATAAATTGATTGGAACCATCCAAAATGATCTGCCTATCATATAAATCCTTCTTGGAACCAAAAAGCCCCCTTTTGGAGGCTACGCCTTCTTTTGGGGGGCTAAACCTCTGAGTTCAGGTTAAACAGTCTTTCAGACCTTAAATTCGGTTTCGCCTACCTTAAAAACCCTAACCTTGACACGTCAAGCTTGAAAAAACAAATAATGCAAAATGTTGCTTTGCAACATTTGCAACATCCGGATGCAACTTCCTGATTTCAATTAGACAGTCAGTTGTGCCCCTCTGACTGCTGCTCTCTGCCCCATTTTGGAGCATTAATATTATTGCGAAACCTTTGGTGCTGAAACATTTCAAGTAGCTTTCATATATCAAACCCTGCAAAGAAATGTCACAAAGAGCTTACTAAATGTTATACTAATTTTATAAAATCGAATGATCGTAATTATTATTTCCAATCTCCTATTGTTTTTTGGTGTTTTTTTGGTATATATAATGATGAGTAAAAAAGTGCCTGAAAAATTCATGTAACTGCATTTTACTATTACACTTCGAATTCTTTTAAATGTAGTCCATAGTAAAACTGAAGAAATTGATGAATTTCGAATAGTAATTTTGCATTACGAATAGTTTTGCATATAATACTTAATTCAAAAGTGCTGAACCCCTTATGAATTATTTAAAATAGTTATCTTACAATAATATTTAATTTTTTTTTTTGTTATTTCCATTTAATGTTTCAAATAATAGTACGACCATAAAAAGTGCAAAATATTATCTTTTTTCATGATATCCTAAATTTTTTTGTTGTTCATATTAAATGAAAAAAAAATTGAAAGTTCTAGTTTCCCTTATAAAGTAGAGTGAGTGTTTATATATATATATTATAATATATATAATATATAATATATATATATATATATATATATATATATATATATATATATATATATATATATATATTATATATATATATATATAATATAATATATCTATATAATATGTATATATATATATATTATATACTATTATATATTAATATATATATATATAATATATATATATATATAATATATAGTATATATATATAAATATAATATATAATATATATATATACATATATATAATTAATATATATAATATAATATATAATATATATATATATATATAGTATATATATATATATATATATATTATATATATTATATATATATAATATTATATATATACCTATAATATATATTATATATATATAGGTATAAATAATATATATATATATATAATATATATATATATAATATTATATATATATATATATAAATATATATATACATATATATATATTATATATATATATATATATATATATATATATATATATATATATATATATATATATATATATATATATATATTAATATTTAATATATATATATATATATATATTATATATATATATATAATATATATTATATAATAATATATATAAATATATATATATATATATATATATATATATTATATATATGTGTGTGTGTGTGTGTGTGTGCACTAAACTATAATAGCTTTGTACAGAGGATATGAAAGAGAGAATTACTTCTTGTCTTTATTTCTTAAGAATAATTAAATCAAATTGGGCATAGATAATTTCAATGGTTCAACAAGTTTACACAATAGTCTATTTTAATAGATAATAATAAGCCGGCTATCATATAATGGCACTCTTAAACCCTTCTTCTGTAATTTAGGGTTCAAATTATTTAATCACTCGATTCACAGTTTGTAACGAGATTTCCAAAAGGTTAACACAACAATATTATTCAGTTAAAACCTAATTTTCCGGCTTTTACAGTGCCGGTCGTTTAACACGTCCCTTCTCTTGGGCTACGGGACTCTAACTCACTTTCCCCTTGAAATTCCCTCATTTTCGGCACTTCCCTGGGCGTCATTATTTGAAAGTGTTACACAAAAAGAATCGTTAGGAGTTTCTTACATAACAAAAATAACAGTTAAAGTTTGGTGTACAGGAAACTTTTTGAGTAGTTTTTACATGTTCATATACAGGTGTAAATATATAAATATATTATAATATATATATATATATATTATATTATATATATATATATATAATATATATATATATATATTATAGATATTAATATATAATAATATATATATATATCATAAATAAAATTATTATATATATATATTATATATATATATATATATATATATAATATAAATATATATATATTTAATATATATATATATATATATATATATATTATATATATATACTATATATTATATTATATAATATATAACTATATATTATATATATATATATAATATTATATATATATATATAATTATATATATATATTATATATATATAATATAGTATATATATATATATAAATATATATAAATATATATATATATATATATAATTATAATATATATATATATATATTGTATTATATGTATAATATATTAATATATACTATATATATATATATATATATATATTATATATATATATATATATATATATATATATATATATAATATATATATATATATATATATATATATATATATATATAGGGTGTCCCCAAAATGAAACGGCTCTACTACTTCATATACAGATACTTTGATGAAAAAAAGGAGCACAATACCCTATAAATATATGCTCAGTAATGTTTCCTTACGGAGCTATTACCGATGGAGCTAACCTAAGAGATTGGAAATACGGCCCGCGACAGAGGAATCCCTATAAACAACACGATTGCATATTTTTATTCAGGACACTATGATATAACAGATATAGGTTACAATAGTTGTTCAAAGTGCTCCCCCAGCCCTGATGCATTTACTTGACCTCCATAAAACGAATAATGTTGCCGACCGGTATATATCTGCTTCTATGTTTGCACACGTTTTCCTGATTCTTTCCTGCAGCTCCAAAACGTTATTGACTATGGGGCGTATACGACACTTTTGATTGCGTCCCAGACAAAGAAGTCCAATGGTGTGATATCCGGCCAACGTAGAGGCAAGGAAATAGTTCTTCCCAGATCTGTCCATCGTAAAGAGTAGTTAGTATTTATCAAGGTTTGCCTGTCTCAGGCAAAGTGAGCTGGGCAGCCATCCAACTGAAACCAAATGTGACGTAGATTTACCACGGATACATTCTTAAAAAGCACTCCGAACACATTCCGGAAAAATTGAAGGTAGTTCTATTCATTCAGGCAGTCAGGTAGAAAATATGGGCCGAGGAGATTGTGATCCAGTAATTCCAGCCACACATTACATTTCATGCTGGTAATGGTGCTTCCTGATTGATGAGGATTCTCCTGCTACAACGCGTGACTGTTCCTCTAGTTGTGAGTGCTACGTCTATTGAAGATGGCTTCGTCCGTACACATAACCGACTCTGGGAAACGTCTTTAAGTATTACACTGCCGATGAACTATTCGCAAAAGTGGCGTCGACGTCCTATGTTAGTTTGCATTAAGTTTAGTACACGTTGGAAATCATATGCATGACGTTCATCTGCCGCCAATGTTCTCCGCAATTCTGAACGAGGAGCAGCAAATTCGGCCGCCGCTCTAAGTACAGTCAATGACGGGTTTACGTCAAAATACCTGAGAATATCCTGTGCACGTTTGTCAGTATACGTACACGTGCACGTACACAATACGGGCTTACTACCTGTCGAAATACGTATGGAACATCGAAAAACGTATGTAATATTATGGTACACGAATAGTACTACGCGATAATGTTAAGACAATATGAAAGGTGAAGACTTCTCGCTTATTGTTGGTAAACTAAAATTGCATTAGGTTATTGTTTGACTCATTGCGGAGGTACAATTTCGTTGGTCGACGCTATTCCAAACCCAACCTCCATATCTTTCGTCTCGTACGTTAGTTTGCCATTGTCCCAATATATAACTTATACATTTGACTGGTGTGAGCTCGAATCTCCGTAACGAAACGTTAATGGGCAAACATGACAGAGTTATATGCTCCTATTTTCATCAATATATATATATATATATATATATATATATATATATATATATATATAAATATATATATATATAATATAATATACTATATATATATAAATATATATATATATATATTATCATATATATATATAGCTGAAGGAGCCGGGAGCAGCTGAGCCGCAAGGTTTTAGTGGAGCCGGAGCCGGAGCCGGAGCTGGAGCCGGAGCCGGAGCCGAAATTTTAGGGGAGTCTGGAACCGGAGCCAAAGCCGGAGCAGGAGTTGGAGCCGCAAAAACACATTTCTTTTTAGAATATCACTTTAACATTCAACCAAGAATAATCTGGGAAATTTCAGCCCAAAACAATTTATGAAGTAGACCGGCCACGGCGGCGGGGTATCTGGAAGCAGTTTGGCCTCTCTGAAGACAGGTCTGTTAAGGAACGAGAAGGTAGAGGGTATATAAACAGTGGCGGATCGTCTATTTGTACTCCGTAGCTGGAGCCACTGCAAATTTAAAATGCCAGGCGTAGGATGTTAATGGAAATATGAATTTTTTTTCAAAAAAAAGTGATTTGAATTTTTTTTTAACAATTTAACACATAAAAAAGTAGCAAACCCAGAGAAAATAAGAAAGGAATGCTTTTTGCAACTGCAAATTGTACGTACAATATTTATTTTCAATTTATCCAATTATATAAAATTTGGGCTCTTTTCTTTCAGCCCTAAAAATAGACCAGCTTTATTAGCTCTTAAAAATAAGACAAATATGAAAACCTACAAAAACAAAAAAAAACAAATTTCCTATTGTAGTTTTTTGTAAAGTTGCTGGCATGGCTTTCTTAATTTTATAGCAACTTGTAAATTAGTCTCATATAGAATTATATTTCAAATTTTAGGAGGTTGCTAGTTATGTCCTTATAATTTACAGTAAATGCATAAAAATCAGTTTATTCGTATGCCATGGTGAGATCGTTTGTGTGTGTGTTTATTTTTTTTTATTTATTTTTTTTTGCGAGAAATTATTACCGGTGTTTTAATAGGTTGCATTTCTGTATTGTATGTTAGTTACTTTACTGTTGTTGAGTATGGAACTTTGTTAATGTTAGAGTTTATTCTTGCCTAAAGTGTGTTAGGTTTGTCGTTGTGTTATATTCTTAGTTCAGGTGATGCTATGTAAGCTTTATTAATGTGAAAACTTTGTTACGTTAGCATATATTCGTTGATCAGTATGATAATTAATTATGAATAAATTTTTGTTAAATAATTACATGTAATGCAATTAACATTAAATACATTAGAGATATGGCTTGACAAAAGTTGAAATAGGTTACGTTTTTGTATGCTATGTTAGTTACTTTACTGTTGTTAAGTGTGGAACTTTGTTAATGTTAACAGTTTATTCGTGCTTAAGGTGTGTTAGGTTTGTCTTTGCACATTATATTCTTAGTTCAGGTGATGCTAAGTTAGCGTTATTAATGTGAAAACTTTGTTACGTTAGTATATATATTCGTTGGTCAGTATATAAAGAACTTAATTTTATATGTTTATACAAAAATAATACTCGAAATGTGACATGAAACAATAGATCAATAGATCATAGGATGGTGAGAGGAGGGGCGGAGGGGAGAGGGGGCTGGTTTGATTTACTGATTTACTGCTTTAGGGGTCAAAAACGCTAGTTGTTTAAGTTATAAACATAAAATACATAAAAAATTTGGTTAAAAATATATTTTTAAACAAAATAAAATAAAAAATAAATAAAACTTTTGTGTTGTTATACAAAATATGACTTGAAACAATAGATCATAGGTGGCGTAGGGAGGGTAGGGGTGGTTTAATTTACTAATTTACTGATTTAAAGCTTTATTTACTGATTTTACTTAAACATAAAAAGAATAAAAATTTTAGTACAAATTTATATTTTTTAAACAAATAAAATAAAAATAAATAAAGGTGTTGTGTTATGCTATGCAAAATATGACTTGAATCAATAGATCAATAGATCAATAGATCAATAGATCAATTGATCAATAGATCAACAGATCAATAGATCAATTGATCAATAGATCACAGGTGGAGGGGTAGGGGCTGGGTGGGTGATTTGATTTACTGATTTACTGATTTACTGCTTTAGATGCTGTTAAAACGCAAATTTTAACTTTATAAACATAAAAGGGTTAAATATTTTAGTATAAATTAATTATAAATTTAAATGAAATAAAAATTAATAAAAAGTAATAAAAATTTTAAAATAAATAACAAAATTTAAATTTAAAAAAAAAACATACAGAATAAATGTAAAATGAAACTTATTATATAAAAATAGCAAACAATAAATTTCAGTTGACGTTTATAAAAAGAAAACGAAATTTGAAAATATAAATGTCAGTCTTCAACCTTTAGAAAATGGGTTATCTTTGTAAGATGCATCCTTCCTCCTTTCTACGTCTTCCTTCTTCCTTCTTCCTTCTTCCTTCTTCCTTCTTCCTTCTTCCTTCTTCCTTTTTCCTTCTTCCTTCTTCCTTCTTCCTTCCTCCATCTTCTTCTGTTTTGCGCTCCTTTCATTTCTTCTGGGGGACCCCCCCTGCGGGAGGTCCCCAGACACCCTTTACGAACTTACAACCCTCATATTCGAGTTCTACGACCTTATAAACATATATTTTGATACCAATATGGGACTAAACGAATATTTGTTAACTCAGCACCTCACCGGCTCCAGTACCATTGTCGTTACCGACTTTGACTCCTCTGACTCAGACTCCTTCTCCGACTCCTTCCTTCTCTGACTCCGAATCCGACTCCTTCCTATACTTCTCTTAAGCATTCCGTTCATTTCTTCTGGAGACCCCCCTCCGGAGGGTCCCCAGACACCATTTACCAACTTATAATCCTCATATTCGAGATCAAAGGGTTCGATAACATATAAAAGGATACAAATATTGTATTATTATGCAAATATTTACTAACTCGGCATCGCACCGGAGCCAACACCGGTGCCAACTCCGTATCCGAATCTGGATCAGAATCCTATTTACTCCTTCCTCTTCTATACCATCTCCAAATTTCAGTGTCCTACGGTCATTTTCTATTTTTCGATAGCAATGATTTTCTTTCGATTATATTTTTCAATGTAAAAAGTACAATAGAGCACATAGAAAAATAATTTAAACATCGATTTGGGGTTGAAAACATCCATAAATCGATTGGAACCCTCCAAAGTGATCCGCCGATTATTTAAATCCTTCTAGAAACCAAAAAAAAAAAAAACATTGGAGGCTACGCCCTCTTTTGGGGGCTAAACCTTTGAGTTCAGGTTAATTGGTCTTCCAGACCTTAAATTCAGTCTCCTTGACTTTGAAAACCCTAACCTTGAAACGTCAAGCTTGAAAAGCCAAATGTTGCAAAATGTTGCTTTGCAACATTTGCAACATCCGGTTGCAACTCCAGATTTAAGTTTGGCTGTCAGTTGTGCCCCTCTAACTACTGCTCTCTGCCTCATTTTGAAGAATTAATATTATTGCCCCATTGTCGGGACCGACTCCGACTCCTCTGACTCAGACTCCTTCTCCGACTCCTTTCTTCTCTGACTCCGAATCCGACTCCTTTCTATACTTCTCTTATACATTCCGTACATTTCTTTTGGAGACCCCCTTCCGGAGGGTCCCCAGACACCCTATACCAACTTATAATCCTCATATTCGAGATCAAAGGGTTCGGTAACATATATAAGGATACAAATATTGTATTATTATGCAAATATTTACTAACTCGGCACCGCACCCGAGCCAACACCGGTGCCAACTCCGTATCCGAATCTGGATCAGAATCCTACAAACTCCATCCTCTTCTATACCATCTCCAAATTTCAGTGTCCTACGGTCATTTCCTATTTCTGGGGGCCAGCACCCCCTATGGTTTTCTTTCGATAATATTTTCAATGTAAAATGTCAACCAGAGCACAGAGAAATACTATTTAAACATCGATTTGGGGTAGAAAACATCCATAAATCGATTGGAACCATCCAAAGTGATCTGCCGATCATTTAAATCCTTCTAGGAACCAAAATGTTGCTTTGCAACAATTGCAACAACCGGTTGCAACTTCCAGATTTAAGTTTGGCTGTCAGTTGTGACCCTCTAACTACTTACTGCTCTCTGGTCCATTTTGGAGAATTAATATTATTGCGAAACCTTTGGTGCTGAAGCATTTCAAGTGGCTTTCATACATTAAATCCTGCAAAGAAATGTCACAAAGAGCTTGCTAAATGTTATACTAATTTTATAAAATATAAATGATCAGTTATTATTTCAATCTTCAATTGTTTTTCGTGTTTTTTACTATATAATGATAGTAAAGAAGTGCTAAAATATTATGTATACTGCATATTACTATTACACTTCGAATTCTTTTAAATGTAGTCCATAGTAAAAGTGTTGAAATTGATGAATTTCGAATAGTACTTTTACATTACGAATAGTTTTGCATATATTACTTAAATCAAAAGTGCTGAACCACTAATGAATTATTTAAAATAGTTATTTACATAATAATATAAATTTTATTTTTTATTAGGAAAACTACTCGTCACCAACAAAGACCAGGAACCCGTTTATAATATTTCATGACGTAGTGAAGAGTAGCAACCTTTTTGTAGCTAAATTTTCTGGCTTACCAAAATTGATCTATCCATACATGTGGTGTTTGACCATTCTTCTTAAATAGTTCATTGAAAAGTTCGGCGCATAGCACATGTGCATGTGTAGCCGACTTTCTGATTGCCAAAATTACTGATTCGCCAATTTACTATACCTTTACCAAAATAATCATCCATACGTGCGTAAGATATTTAAATATAATTTGTTAGCCGTGATAACACTAATCTATTAAATTACTTTCCTCAGATAACAAATATGCTTTTCCCCAACATTACTTTCTTTTTTTGTATATATGAAATTTCAATATTATAAAAATTTTATTAATTTGATAAACGTTCAATAAAAAAAAAGAAGGAAAAAATTGTTATATTAAACATAAGTTTTGTCGATTTTTTTTTTATTGAAAACAGCTGCACTTATTTAATTACAGTAGGACGATATATTTGGTAATAACTTTACCTGTTCAGATTATGATCATCTGAACCTATAACCTTATTCAAACTTTTTCTTCGCATAATTATTATGTTGCTTGTTTTTTAAGTATTGTGTTTGTGCTGTTGCACATTTAATTGTGCTGCTTTTATATTCTGTCAGTCATATTATGAAAGGCTTATTTATTTGAGCATATTTTGTTTCTGGAGTTATTTGATTGAATGTTGTTTATTATAAATTTTTCTTGGTCCGATATCACACGCGTGGCGGGTGGATTTGAAAACTCCCCAAATTACTATCAGTAGGGACCGTACGGTAGCAATTTTTGTGCTCAAGTCTTGTCTAATTATTTGTTATTTCATATGTCTTTTTTCCTGTGTTCCCGGCCTTAGATAAAAATTGATTAGGTATGGTAGGGATGCCCGCTGTATTTAATATAATAAAGGAATGATTGTTAGTGTGTTAAATAACAGCCCTTGAAATTATTTGGTTATTTATTTGTCTGGGTGATTCTACTTTATTTGAGTTGACAGTGCGAGTCACGCGTGATTGGAGTAATTTTCATTTCTCCTGACTAGATTTGTTTAAGTATATGGTTATGATTGTTATAGTGTTAGTATAGTAGGTCTGACTGCTAGGTACTACTTTTTAGCGCCTATATTATTTGTTTTCTATATTTATTTTGTACCTATATATATATTAAATATATATATATATAAATTATATAGTATATATATTATATATATATAGTATATATATATATATAATATCTATATATATTATATTCATATATATAATTATATATATATATATTTATAATATATATATATATATATATATATATCTATACTATTATATATATATATATTATATATATATATATAATATATCATTATATATATATTATATATTATATATATATACGAACCATTTATATATATATATACTATTATATATATATATATATATACTCGTGCTATAAGTATATATATAATGATATAGTAATATATTATATTATATATATATATTAGTATAGTATTCTCTTTAGTATTGGAGAACTGCTATCACCAAGCATTATGATATAATAGTTGGTGGTGATGGAGTACATTAACATTGTTTTCTGAATTTCTAATAGGAAGACACAATGGTTGTTTTGTCAAGCTTCAATATGTCGAGTTTTTTCATCTTTCTATAACGATACGCTTCTTCCGCAACACACATTAAGAAACATTTTGAAACATGCACTCTGACTTCGTCTATATTAATTTTTTTGGCGTTTTTCTTTCCTTATAATTTATCTTGTTGAGTGAGGCTCTAATTTCATTTCTCTTTTATATAGTTAATAAGAGATTTGGTGTTGCAGCCAAGCGTTTTGGAAGCTTTGTTCACGCACTCCAGTTATTGCTCTTCTCTTTATTGGGGAATGGGTGTCGGTTCACGCTGTATGGAGCTAAGCTTCACTACATTTCTTCTGACCTGGTTCTACTCTCACAGCTGGCCGCCCTCAGAAGTTGGAGTCTAGGTCTTTTTCGTCTCTTATCATCTCACTGCTTTTCATTTACTTCATTACCAGTCTTTCTGCTGTCAGAGCTGTTGATTAATCTCTTTATTCTCTCATCATTATTGACAATGGACACTGCTCTACGTGAAATTCTCTCTATTGAAACGGACACTCAGTGCTCTTTCGGGCTGAATTCCTGTCGGCAATCTGTTTGAGAAGGCTCGTGCGACAAGCATGCACACATCTCTCTTTTCTTTGGTACTCTTTGACCTGACACAACTAACAGCTATGCTAAATCTTACATGCACTCTACTAGTCGAGTCTGGACATATTTCCTTATCTACTTTTCAGATACATTTTGATTGCACAAAAATAATAATGAATAATAATACAATAATAATAATATAATAATAATATATATATAGATAATATAATATAATATGAATAATATAATAAAAATACGGTCTGCATTTAGATCGATTTATAAAAATTAAAGGCATTAAAAGTTTTTGTGCTCTCTGAAATTTATGGTTTTTGAGTTGCGTCACTATCAAGTCAGAGCAGCGATATCGTATCTATCTATTTATATATATATACTATATATATATAATGATATACTGGGTGATATTAATATATATTATATTATTATATCATGATATATTATATATATATTATATATTATATCATATATAGTATGTAAGTATATATGCCGTTGAAAGATTAATAGTCATTTTTTAAAGTTTTAAAAAACCCATCTCTCCCACCTTTGAAAACAATTTGCTTAATTGTGAAGGACTGAATGAAATGTCTCATCTATCACTACGATCCAATATTTTGTCATCCCTGAATATAGATGGTATTTAACTGGACGAAAGAATGAATGGTCATTATCTTCGGGTTTACAGCGTCAATATCTTAATTAGTTTTGCTATTCGATATAAAAACGAACTTAAAAACCAAAAAAAAAAAAAAAAATTAATATTGAAAGATCAGTTGCCTTTTTCGTAAAGTAAGTATTTATATTTTATGCCACTATATCCATAATTTATAATATAAAACTATATATAATATATATTAATATAATATATTTATATATATTATATTATAATATATGTACTATATATTATAGTATATGCAACGTGGTGAGGATACGATATATATCTATATATATATTATATATAGTATATATTATAATATATGTTGTAGATATGTAAAAGTTACTTTACGCCCACACGGAACGGGAGCACGGGATCAAAAAAAAAATTTCACAGGTAGCCTCTATGATGCATAAATAAATGTTTAGGGGGGAATAAGTTTTTTCCTGACCTGACCTGAGCTTAACCTGACTAAACGTAACTAACCTACCTAAATTTGTCGCCCCTATACAGTGATAATAAAAAAACCACCAAATTTTTATTTCGGCCCCTAGAACTTATTTAATGTATCAATTGATCGCACTGTGATTTTTTTTTGTCGATTCCGCGTTCGTGTGGGCGTGTAAGTAATTGACTATAGTATAATATATTATCTATATATATATATATATATATATATATAATATAGTATATAGTAATATATATATATATATAACTTTTTTATGTAATAAATACTATAGTGATTATATATAGTATATATAATATATATTATATATATATATATATAGATTATATTATTCTCAAGCTCACGGGTGAGTGTAATTATTAGTACTATGTATGATAATATGATAATGAATAATTATTAATTAATTATTCATAATTATTATTATTATTTATTATTCATTATTTTTTTTTTTATTTTCATTGGTTATGGATGATACAACTGACCACCCATACTCGGGTGAATACAGTACACTGTCAAAGAATTAACAATACACAATCACAAAAACTATCTTGCAGATCTAAAACGTTCAACACTATTTATTTATTTATTATATATTATTTTATTTATTTATGGGGAATTTTTGAGGTGTAATTGTTTTCTCATTAGGTTATTTTTATGAAAAATTGTGGCTTGCTGCGTGAGACTTCGCTCATTTACAAATTTATATTTCCCATATCAACAACATTGGCTTATTAACGAAGATATAGGTTAAAATCAGATTATATTAATTATTATTATTATTATTATTATATTATTCTTGATTTTATTATTAATTATTAATTATTAATTATTATTATTTGATATATAATTATTATTATTATTTAATTATTATTATTATATTATTAATATCAATAAAGTAATTAGAGAGAGATTGAAAGAGAGAGGAACAGCACATCAGAAGCAAACAAAAGGAAAATGTTATCTTCGTTCGTCATCGTGGTTGTTGCTGCTTGCTTGGCTTGCTTGCTTTCTCCAATTTTTTCATCATTTTCATTGTCAGTGTCATCTTCTTCTCAATGTCAGTGATGTGAGTGTAAGTGCGAGTGCTTGTGCTTTGTCTATGTAATAAAGATGGTGCTTGTAAGCACTAAAAAGTGACTTGAATATGGATTTCAAACTAGTAACGTAACGTGCCAGGTAAATACATATGTATGTACACACACTTACAATGACACCCAACCACACACACACACACAACACACACACACACACACGTACAAAAAGACATGCATACATCTATAGATACATACATACACCCATTCTTATAATTATGCATAATACTTGGAATTATAAAAATCTAATTAATAAATATAATAAGATAATAATAATAATATATCAATATAATACTAATAATAATATAATAATAGATAATAATAATCTAGTAAAAGAAATACGCGTTCTCTAAATTATGAACGGCCTCGGCGCTAGATAATAAAACAAAAAATATTTTAGGCCTTTCCTTTCCCCTTGCCATTCCTGCCCTCCTATATTTAAGTAAAGTCGAAGTCTCCCCAAAGAGCCACAACACAATTGATGTATAGTATATATGTAGTTATATATTATATATTATTATATATATATATATATATATTTAAATTATTATCTAATTATATATATATATATATATTATATATATATATTATATTATTGATATATTATATATATATTATAGATATATATATATATATAACCACCAGAAGTAATAGTCAATTTCTTCTTCTATGAAGGCATATCGGCCACTGTCTAATGTCTATCTCCACATACTTTAAAACAACTAAGCAGAACGATTAATGCCCAAAGCGGGTGCAAACTTATCTGTTTTTAGTTAATACGGTGATCCTTATTACTTCTATTTAATATTTTTTAACTACTACTAACTATATATATACTACTGCTCTACTACTATCTACACTCACTATACTACTAATATATATAATAAATATATAATAATAATAATATAGATATATAATAGATAATAGATATAAAAATAATAATAATAATAATAATAATAATAGCAAAAAACATGTCTTGTTGTTGTTGTATTCTTTTAAAGAAGCAAACTTAATTTCAATAAATCTTAGGAAGGGAACCTAGCAAATTCATTTACTATTTTTTATATATTCCATTAAAATAAATCATAATTATTATTATTATTATTATTATTATTATTATTATTATTATTATTATTATTATTATTATTATTATTATTATTTGTGGGATGAAGAGAAACTGCGTTTTTCTTCTTAAATTAAATTTTGAAATTTCTGCCTGCCAATGATATTTTAAGTCGTTCCTCGAAGACGGCAAAATAAGATTGTTATATATATATAAATAAGGAAAAGTCGCAACATTTTTACTTTTGAGCTTTATCCCCCCCCCACTCCCATTATTTCTTCTTTATAATAAATTTTATGTACTTCATTCGATTTTGTATAGTATGCAAAGGAAAGTCAGTCTCGCGAGCGGCGCGCACACACCACCACAGCACAACACACACACACACACACGACACACCACCCACACTACAACAAAC
This sequence comes from Trachelipus rathkii, assembly GCA_015478945.1. Taxonomy (NCBI): domain Eukaryota; kingdom Metazoa; phylum Arthropoda; class Malacostraca; order Isopoda; family Trachelipodidae; genus Trachelipus; species Trachelipus rathkii. The sequence continues at coordinate 19,760 of JABUQX010063339.1, forward strand.
AACCGTCACCACTGTTCACCTCCCACCACAAACAACACTAACACACACTACCCAACATGAATTATATATAATGATATCTATATATGGGGTAGATTTATACATTCTATAGTATATAATATATATATAATATTATTAGTATTGTATATATATTATTATATATTATATAATAATATAATAGTAATAGTATTATATATTTATATAAATTTACCTTCATGCATTGCCCTATTCTAGGAGGAAGAGAGGGAATTTTTCTAGTTAATTGCGTACTTAGGAAATGGCGCGGATCGGAACCCGCGCCTTGCATCATGACTCTATCTTGTTATATTAATAATAAATGAAATAACCATAATAGAAATTATGAATAATAAGTTTAATTTATTTGATTTTAATTAAACCAATGACGAACGAACAAACTCTTTGTTTTTTGTTTTCCGAAAGAACGCCGCTCATCTACAAAGCGGCTTCGGTTTTTAATTGCAAAACTCTCATACTCCTTTTCACTGCATTCTTTCCGTTTTATAAAATTATTATATACTATATTAATATTATATAATAAGATTATACTATATATTATATTCGTATTATTATATATATATATTATATATATTTTATATATAATTATTTTAGTATATTATATATTATATATATATATATATATGTAATATAGTAATAGTATACTTATGATATGTATTAGCTATCACATATATACCATCTATAACGGTGATATATATTTGACAATATTTATGAATGAACAATTATTGAGAAAGCAATTTCTCGTCGTTTATTAAAGCTAGTTTTGGCATGTTCATTCTTTTGCTGTATATTTTTGCCAGACTTTTTGCAATAGTTCTATTTTTCTAAATTATATGTTTTAGTTTTAAAAAAATATTTCTTCAGAGATTTATTTTTGTTTTTTGTTCTTTTTTTTAATATCGTTAATTTTTTTTATTATTTTCGCACTAAAATATTTATATAATAGTTTAAGATTACTAAAGTATCTTAAATGCCAAATCATTTTTTAGTACTACACGAATTGTTTAAATTTTTCGAAAATTTTGTATAATTTGATATATATTTAATTGAGAACTTAGACAACAATATCAGATACGAATTTGAATGCTAAATAGTATTGTAAATAATAGGCTAGTACTTTATTGTATTAAATCTTCATATTGGATATTTTCTTCGTTGTCACGACTTTTTACAACCATTTTTATCTACGCTACTCTGTGCGTAGTTAAATTTGAAACACATTTTATGAAATACTGCTTAGAATAAGTTAACACACCTTAATAACATAAAAAATAATGCTAAAGTATTTTAGCAAAATGTGTTTCAGTATATTTTTATATTTAGATGAATTTTTTTGTTCAAAGTCAAGGCTGGTTCTTTATAAGTATTTCAGAAGCTCATTGCAGACGTTATTTATCTTTTTTTAGGGTAATTTCTTTGGTATGTAAGTCCTTTTAAACTGAAGGCGTTGAGTTTTAAATTTTTAGTTACTCTGATCAGGTTAGGGTATTGCTCATTTTCTCGCAAATGAGAGGTAGTTGGTTCGATTCTTAACTTCCTATTCATATATTATTATCCACCGTATCATCAGATTAATAATAACTGAAATTATGACAGTTGTCGGTTTAGCAACGAATCAGAAGGCATCTTAATCATACATTAAATCCTTTGAATAAATTGCACTGTCCCCATCATTTGTT
>JABUQX010063340.1:0-10000 GCA_015478945.1 Trachelipus rathkii
TTTTCTCATTTTAATAATTAATTAAAAATATATTTATTTTTTTTCTATATATTATAATTAATTATATGTAATTATATATTCATATTTATGTATTATATAGTATATATTATATATTATTCTATATATTATATTATTATATACTATATGATATATATATATTATTTAATTATTTAATTATATATATTATATATAGTAAATATATATATAATATTATATATATAATATAGTATATATATATATAATATTATATATATATGTATATATATTATATATATATAGATTATATATATAGTATATAATATATATATATATATACGTTATAATATATTTAGATGGTAAATAAATACTATAAGAAAAATCAAATAAAGAAAGAACAATTAATGGAAGGTATCAGAATTTCCTGCCGTTCTCTTGATTGAACACCGCATGTTGCGAATTGAGGCAATATACCCGGTGCTTTACCGACTGAGCCTATCCCCTAATCCAAAGACAGTTGTTCCAGAACAGGTTTAAAGCAGCCGAGCTTTCTTCAAGGCGACATCACCAGTGGTCCAGCCTGTCCTACCCCTCGTTCTTTATATTGTAGATGTCAATAATATATATTATAGTATAATATTATTATTTTCCTCATTATATATATTTCTATATTTTTTTATTATATATATGATATATTATAATATTTATATTATTAATTTTTATATTATATTATATATATACTTCTTATTTTATTATTAATTATTAATATATTTAGTATATATATTTAATTATATATATATATTATATTATATTTTATTATTATATATATTTATTTTATGTATAATATATATTATATTATCTATATATATAGTATCTAAGTGGAGAGCTCGATCCTTTATTTTATACTTCTTACCGGGTTCCTCTCCTCTCTCCTAATCTCTATCTATTCTTCTCTTTCTTTTATCGATCTATCTATCTATCTTTCTATCTACCTATCTATGTTATTATTATTATTATCTATCTAATATATAATATACTATATATATATATATATATATATAGTATTAAATATAATATATATATATTTTGCAACATAAAAATAAGTTTCATTCCTAACTTCCCTTATAATGTTTTTTTCTTTATTTTACATCTTATATAATGCGAGAGTTATTGCAATATTTAACTTTTAACAATATAAATAAAACGAGGGATTGGACAGGCTGGACACTGGTGATGTCGCCCTTGACGGGAAGTCGGTTGCTTTAAAACTGTTCTTGAACCCCTACTTTTTGGAGGTAGGAAATAGCTTACAGTGTATTGTAAGCACCGGGTTATATCTTTGTGACTCCTCATTATCCCATACATTGCGTTGGTCAATTCACCCAGACGATACAGGTACCATCATAATATTCTTTACCTTTCACTCCATTAAATTGTTCTCTTTATCTTTATTTACATCTTTATATAATTGCTAGGTTAAATATAGAAATATTTAAATTCTATCATATATTATATATTAAGATAACTGGGTGATATAGGAACAATAGAAGCTGGACACTTGGTGATTCGCCTGAAGGGATGCTTCGGTTTGACTTTAAAAGCTGTTTCCTTATACGATACCCTACTTTTTTTTGGGTTGGGAGATAGCTCAGTGGTTAACGCACCGGTATACTTTTATAATCCTCATTTCCGTACAACATTGCGGTTGGTTCAATCTCAAGAGGGCAATGTTATTCTCTTTACTTCTTTTTTATTCCATTATAAACAGTTCTACTCTTCCTCTCTTTCTCTCTTCTCTCTCTCTCTCACTCTCCTGCTTTCGCGAGTCTCTCCTCTCTCTCTCTCGCCAATCTAATTGTAGTCCTATGGCTTAGAAGCATAACGGAAACTGTAGAGGCTTTCCTTTTTATGGAATCGGATCTATTATATATTCGTTTTTTTTTCTTGTTTTTCATTGAACTTTGTATTTTAAGTTGTTTTTTTATTTCTGATATTTATTTTATTATTTTATTTATTTATTGTATTATATTTAATTTTTTATTATTCTTTACTATCCATTGTTTAATATATATATTCTTTCTTATTATTATCTTCTTTTTATTATTATTTTTTATTATCCAAATTATAATATTGTTTATGTTATTATAATTGAGCTTGCAGTGCTCCTTCCGTTCCTTAATCCCAACTGGTGGTTAATTTGATCTATATATACGTACCTTTTGCCCTGGCGCTATCTGACCTAGTTTTTCTCATCGTTATGTTATGATGAATGTTTAATTATTATTGACTATATATGAATTAACAATCAAAATATTACTATTTTATTTGTTTTATTTTAATTTTATTATATGTTATATTTAATAGTACTATATAGTTAAATTTATATTATATGAATATATTTTATCCTCCACTCATCATCCTATATAATTAAGTAAAGTAAGGGATTTCTTTATTATATTGGATGTTCGTTTGTCTATCATATTCATATTTTGTTATTGTTTATATTCATTATCTCGTTTCTGAACATATATATGAGACATAAATAATTCGTGGGAATGTATTAAAGTATCTGGGGAGTAAGGCCTGTTGAGAATAAGTGTTTGTCGGTTATCATTCTTATTATTTTAAGTTATAGTTAATATAATTTTTGCTTTTTATGGTTGAATTTTTTTGGCCGCTTTATATTTTTGGTTGCTGTTTATCATTGTTATGTATAATTGTTTATATTTATTTAATTCATTAGATAATATTAATCATTATATTATTTTATTTCTACTATATTATTATTATATTATTATTATTTTTGTATTATTTCATTTATTTATTCACTTATTATTATTCATATTTATATCTAATTATTATTCTTATTATTATTATATTATTTATAAACTATTATATTTATTATTATTTTATTATTATATTATACCTACATTCTGCTTTCATTCTTCTTCTTATATTTTTTATTTATCTTCGTTTTCTTTCAATTATTATAATTTTAATTAAGAGTTAATTTTTATTTATTTTTTATAAAATTATCATTTCCTTTCCTACGGAATGTCTAATTTAGCATCAAAGCGCCAGCATCCGTAGGTCGGCTGGATGGTTCTCGAGTATTTCCGCATGGTGGGAGCCAGAAGCATCATCTCCACGCTCTTCTAAATTCTTGGAACATATCACACAATATATATAAACTTTTTATACTAGCAAAATATCTACTTGGTTCTTTATATTTATTATTATATTATATTTGAATATCATATGCTATTTATTAAATTATATTATTATTATTATTAATCCTATATCTATTATTATTATTAGTATTATTATATTTAATATTCACCTATACACTTTCAGTGGAATTAAACGATACGTAAAGATTAAATACATAATATTTTTATTATTATTTATATTATTTACGAGCAAATTTTCGGTTTTTCAATGCATTGTATTAATACATTCGTGTCCATATCAGTTTGTTAATAAGATTTATTTATTACTTACTTGATATTTGATAGTTATTATTCATATTTATTTGAGTGACAGAGTTATTGATTCAGCACTTGGTCTTATTGAGTCTTATTATCTCACTTCCACAACTACTCATTGATTATATACTACTATTATTGCTCAACTGCAATATATATATATATATATACTATACCGTATATAGTTATACTTTATACGTCCATCCAACCCAGTAACAAAGTCAACTTCTTTTTATTATTATTTACTCTCACTTTTCTATAATATTTATTATATATAATCTGATTTCTTTACATTATTATTTATTATCTTTAATATATCATTTTTATTTTAATACATCATTTGTTTTCTTCCTCTTTTATTTATGTTTCTATTAGCACCCTAGCCGGATGATGCCGCATGATACCCTATATATACACTCAGTCAGATATACTACTTATCCCCATACTTACCAACCCCCCTGCTTAACTACTACACGTACTTGTTGCTATCTATAGTTGCTTATTGCGTCCTCATTTCACGGTCTATCTCACTTTATGGGTCAATTATTTAACACTCCCTTTGTTTCGCTCTCCCCTCCTCACTTTTTTGTTTTTGGGAAAGGGGCGCGGTTTATTCCCAATTGTTTTCTTTGCCCTACGTATTACAGTGTCCATCCCATACTATTCACCCCATCCCCTACTATATATTTACTTCATCTCACTCCGTTAGATAATGCTACTTAATATTTTCATTTAGTTTTTCCAAGTCATCTTTTTGTACATTCTCCTCGCCTTGCTGTCGTATATACTATCTCGCACTACTCTTCACTAGTCCTATACGACTTTATTGATTAATAATATTTATTCTAAGCCGTATATAATATATATGTAACTGAGCACCTTACTGCTAATCGGTCCTTATAATTTCGCTTATGCACCTACTTTAGATCAAGTGGACTTTATAGTTCACTTTATATCATATGTTTGCTATTTTTCTTTGGACTCCTTTCTATTTTCCATCTTCTTTTTTCCACCTCTGTGTGAATCTTATTACCTTCAGGACTGCGTATTTATTTCTTTAAGCTATTGTTTTATACGTATTATTATTTTATTTTTTATTTCCTTCTCGACACCACATAGCTTATCAATAAACTACTGCATAGTTAAATACCTCTATACTCTTCGTATCATTTTTTATTATATTTGATTCCGACTTCTTTCTGCATTTAGAAATTACGCTAAATGGTAAGCCAGACTTTAATTTTAATCGAGCAGTTATATTAGTGATATATACTGATTTATATACTACTACTTCCTGTATCTATTACTCACCTCTCATATCTTACGCCTCCTTATATGCTTTCCGCTATTATTTTTCACTTTATTTTTAATTGAGTTCATAATATATCCTCCTTACACCGGCATGTGCTTTACACGCCACGAGTGGTCCATTATTAGCTAATAGTACGCTCAGCATACTACGTCACTTGTGCTTTATCTAGCTATCAGTTGCTGTCTCTGTACACAGTGTGTTGGCCCTAGAGAGAGATATATATAAATATTTCTTCTCTTTTTTTGCTTTTTTCTTGTTTTAAAATTACATATGGAGAATTTCATTTCACTATGAATTCTGCATTTAGAAATTACGTAAATGGTAAAGTTAATTTTAATCGAGCACTTTCTTTACGCCATCTTGGATTAAAGGCTTAAACTCTATTTTATTAACTTCTAAGATAGCTCTTGGACTTCTTTTTTTATATTCTTTTTTTCTTTCATAACTTTTCCTTCGTTCTCTTCTCATTTTTTCTCTCTGTAGTTAATTTTTGTTTGATTAACTCCACAAAAAAACACTTTGGAATCACGTATATTTTTTTTCTGTTGACTCACGAAACTTATCTAAACAATGAATAGGCACTGGATCACACGCCTGTGACTTTCCTTTTTCGATCGAGAGATTCCCCGAGATGTACACTGCCCTCAGTGCAAACAAACATATCGACACATCGCATCGTACTACACCCCGCTTCCTCGTTTCTCGTCTCTTCTTTTTCCTTTCGCTGGTTATTCCTCTCTTGTTTCCTTTCCTACTATTTAGTACTTTAGAGTCAGGTTTAATTATTCTATTTCTAGTTTTTAATAACATTTAATCTTATTAAGATGTTGTATAGATTAATCCTGTTCACAAGGATATTAAATTAAAATAAATTTCAGTCTTTTATTATATAATTTATATAATTTATTTAATTATTTATTTATTATTATTATTATTTATCTATTCATTCTTGTTTCCTTTCCCTACTATTATGACTTCTGCAACTATTTTAGCTATAATTATATGGCCTAGCCTCTTAAGAAGTAGTCACCTATCTCCAATCCATCATCTACAAAACATAACAACACACGCTATCCTCTTACGTGCAGGTAAAAGGAACACCAGTTGACTGGATCATCTGGCAACATTTTTTATTCCGAGTGAATAACTCGTAAAAATAAAATAAAAAATAATATCAATAAAAAAATAAAAAAAATAAAAAAAAAAAAAAGGCTATTTTTTTTTGGGGGGTGGGTGCTGTGACATATAGTGTATTAATATACATATACTATCATAATTGTAAAGGTCTTTCAATGAGAATTAAGGGGGTCTCTGAGAGTACCCGACGGGGATCACAGGTTGAGGTAACGTTTACATATCCTATCGTAGGGGAGGGCGGAGGACCTACCGCGACAGTCACCATCAATCAAATACCTAAAGCGCGGTGTGATTACCAGGAGACCCTCCCCGGAGGTGGGGAATTAGTCCTATCCCGATCACAGTTCCCGCGAAGCCGATGAGTACGCTCTCACTGCCTCAAGCTTCAAAACGAGAGGTTGTGATACTTTATACTACAATAATATATACGCCAACTAAGCTTAGCATTCTTTAGTTACATAAATAAACAATAAAAATACATAAATTTATAATAGAAAGTCTATTATATCATTAACGGTAACCTAATAAAAGGTTCACTTAAATATATTATTCTAAGCAGCTGATATTTTACTTAAGATAATATATATTAACAAATAATATGTTATTTTTTATTTTTTATTTTTTTTATCATTTCCTATCAAAATTTAATATCAATTATAAAATACAAAAAACAAAAAATAAGATATGCGATGATCAAGTTTAACCCTTTCCTAGCTTTCAGATTTTTTTCATTTTTTTTCTTTTTTTTTTTTTTTTTATTTTTTTTTTTTTTTTTTTAACTATCTTTTTCTACTTATAGTATTTATAGGACACATCTTCCCTTAATGTATATATATTCCTTTTCCCGGTAGCTGTTGTAGTTTTTGAGATACGGTTATTTGTAGTGCATTCAAAAAAAAGTTTACAAATCCGAGCCATAAATTATTTGAGTATTCCATATGGGCTTGGCCTAGTCGCTCCATACTAGACGGAACACAATAAATTATTGTTGAACATATACAGAGGTAAAAAGAGAATGATATTCTATAATAGATATGACAATAAGATAATAACAGTAATAATAGTATTTCTTAATAAAATTAATAATAATATTAATATTAAAATAATAATAATTTTTGTGGACATATGAATTTTTCCAATAATACTGAATTTTATTGTTGTATTAAAATACTAGATAGGTAAGGAATCACAATTAATACCCAAATGTGTTAATTAATTGCCATGTATACCACATGAGACTTACTTTAGTTTATTATTGAATATAGTTATCTATCTATATCCCTTTTCTCATAAGGTAGTATTATTGAACCGGTCATATGAGTAATGAGACCGATTTAATATTATATAAATTAAATACCCCACACAGTGCCTGTAAGTATTACATACATATGTCTTTTTTTTTATTATTATTTATTAATTCGTTAGGTTGTATTCTTAGGAAGTGTTTTTATATTCATGCCCCTACATGATTACTTCTAGACATCCATACACTCTGTTTACCAATTAGAAGTCAGTATCTTTATTTTAATTTAATTTTTTGGTTGGTTTTTAATTGACGATATGACAATGATTATAATATTTAAGTATATATAGATATTTGTTCGAACATAAATGTGATAAACGAAATTCAGCGAAGTGCAAGCGTAAGCAACAACCACCAGAATTCTTCATAACTGCATAATATTTAAATTAAAACTGATACACCGACTTGAGAGGAATTAATCTAGATTTTGGGTAATTCTGTTTCATCAGGTGTCAGAACATATGAGATCTTCGGCATGGTTATTAGGGCGACGGGCTAGCAATCCCGGTCCTTCCTTCTGCTCTTTGCACTTACATAGCCACTCTGCCAGCGTCTGGATCTTATTGAGCCTAGAAGCAAATTATTCCTCCCTAGAGAGCTCTAGAAGGCGAATGTTGGAGGCTAATGGAGAAGGAATGACTTAGTTACTCATTAATTTTTTTTGTGATCAAACCAAGGGCGATAAACCCTACTGAGCAGTGTTAACTCGAGTACTGCATCCAAACCGTTGCGACCGAGAAATGGAACTTTTCAATAGAGAGTGTTCGTGGTGTTACTGTTGTAATTTTCGGGGCCAAGAGAGAAGTAAGACTCGTTAACTGAGACTCCAATCCTCGAGCGAAGCCCAGGCAAAGCTTCTTCCTGGGAGTCTGTTCATACGATTATAATGCCAATGGATTATAAAATGATATTATAAACTTATAGTATTATATATATATATATTATATATTTAATTATATATATTATATATCTATAATATATAATATATATATTATAATTATATATATATATTATATATTATATATTATATATCCAATCCTATCCCATCCTGGAAGAAACCAGCTACCCCAACTAAGTATTCGTAAAAAAAATGGTTAAAATTACAATTAATACTATTACTACCCTATTATATATTAGTAGTTATTGGCGAAACGCCCGCATACCTATACTATATCATACTATATATATACTAACACGCAGTTTCCTTTTAAAAATCGCTTTCACTACCTAAAGGCAGTTTACTATATATATAAACTATAATAATATCACATAAAAATTAACAAAATATCAGAGATTGGCGGAGAAAGGGCTCATCAAATATTTCTCGATAAGGATTCACATTTATATAATAACCCTTTCTTTTCTGAGAGAGAGCATAGACTTTCTCTTCAAAAAAGAAAGCATCCACGGAAGATTCCTTCTTCACCAAACTGTAAGATTAAGGATGTTCTCTGCCGTTTTGGCATTTGATTTTTCGCCGCCCTAGCTTCCACTTCCTTTATTCCATCTTCAGTAATTTTTGAATTCGGGTATCTCGTCTGTGCGTTGGGCCATCTCTCGTTCACAGGAACTCTGTCAGTACAAGCCATGCTAGTATATAATATATAAATATTACTATACCAAGCATATGGAAAGATATATCCCAATCATTTAAAATTGATTAAGCTCAAGTTTACTTATAATTTGTTCCCTGCTACCCTAGTTTCCTCATATATATATACCCTACGGCGTACACCTGTTTGTGCCCCTTGACCCGAAAGTGGGGCGGGAAGCATTCTGCACCAGAGAGGTACACTTGTACAAGAACTTGGACTACTTATTGCCCTTTTATACTTACTTCTGGAGTAGAGGTATATCAAGTGATCATCTGCTAAAGATGAGAGCACTTGGTTATAGAGACTTGCACAATTATATTTTAAATTTCTATTCTCTAAGTAAACATAACTCTACGCTCGATTATGTGTTTAATTTCAATTGAATAAGAAGTGAAATGACTTCGCACACAAGAGAGTCAATCTAACGCTTACCCTATAGAGAGGTGAGTGCGGGTTCAGTACAACCTAGTCACACTACTAAAGGGGATACAGTTTAGTTAAATTATATGTATTTCTTATTATATTATATAACTACCTAACTACTCACTATACTTACTATTTAATATTATATATATATTATCTATCTATTATTATATATCTATATATATATTTATAATATATATATATTATGTACTATATATATAAATTATCATTTATCTAAATAATACTATCTATAATATCTATCAATATATTTAATCATATATCTCTAACTTGTTCTCCTGATATGCCGGACGAGTAATTTGGTCCTTATCGCTAAATATTATATTTAAGTTGAACACGCGAATATTTAATTAGGTCAATATATATACATCATCAATACCTAACGTAGTATCTTACCTAGGATATAATTATTAGGGCCTCTACTGGACTATCATATATACTTAGATCTCACCCTAAATCAATATAAGCAACGCCCAATACTCTCCTAGCGTATTTGCCTCCACTTTTGGAGGTTGTCTCTACTCTACAGTAACGAATCTATATGCCTCCCTCACATAAGTAAGCTAACTCACTAGAGTTAATGACATCATATATACATTTATATATATAAATATAAGAGTACACGATCTCAAGTATATGTGTATAAAAACTAACATGAATTAATATCTATATATAATAATTATATATATATATATATATATAATAATATATATATATATTAAATATGCTTTAAATTTGGTCACTATAAACT
>JABUQX010063340.1:27500-36244 GCA_015478945.1 Trachelipus rathkii
ATATATATATAATAGTAATATATAGTATATATAATACAAGACTACTAGTTTTGATGTAATGTGACTCAATACCATATATATACTATATATAATATCTATATATATATTATACTTATATATATACTATACTATATATACTAATATAGTAATTATATAATATATATTATATATACTATTTATATATATATTTATAACTGATATTATATATAATATATATATATATTATATATACTAGACTATATATATATGTGTTCTATTATATGTGTAAATATATGTAGTGTGCGTATGTGTATTGCATAACTAAGGAAAATAAATAATGATTACAAATTTATACATTGATTTAATTCTTACTTGGTAAGCATAATAGAAGAGTAAATATACTAACTTAAATTTTAAATGAGATTTCAGGCAGATATTGCATCTATACGAGAAAGCAAATATCTGAAAATTCTCTTATAAAAAAAAAACTTTTTTCGTATCCCCTGCCAATTTTTCGGAACGGGGCAAAAATAAAATCCTGTTAAGATCTTAAAATAAGACCTATTTATTTGGTTCGGGCTTTTTTTCTTCTTTTCGTTTTTTCTCTTTTCTTTACAACGAAAGATAAAACATCAACATTATATACTTAGTTAATAAATCGCTAAAGTTTCTAAATTTATTTCAACCGAGAAAAATAGGAAGCGAAAACTTGAGGATTGAGAAATTTTCTGGATACTATTTTCCTTTGCAATATGTTTCAAGCTTATCACTTTTTTAGATATAAAAACAGATGGGCTTCAAAGTATCTGGATGCGATACGTAGTAGTATATATATATAATCAGTAATTGTGGGGTGGTATATTATACTATATTATAATTATTATATATATATATAATATATATATATATATATAATATATATATATATATATAGATGATCTCTCCTTCTGAAACAAAGTCCTTACACCTATTGAGTGCGCGGTAAAAAATGATCAATAAAAGTGCTTATACCCCAATAAAAAACCATGTGACAACAGTAACACTCATCTCAAACCTATATTAAAACACACACACGACCAAAGAAAGTAGACGCCTCAGAACACGTTGAGAAAAAATTATATTAGTCCGAGGAGAGTATTAGCAGTGTCGAGTCAGTGTATATCAATAGAATAAAGATAGAGATAGGATGGTTACTCATCATATACACAGAAATTGGTGATGATGCTCTTATATTTAATTCAATTGTATAATAATAGTATATACGAATAACCACTATCACCTACTAAATAATTATTTATGGTTGTCTCTATGTCCACATAAAATAAAAATTATGGTAGAGTCGAGAAACAATATACATGAAGAGATTGAGAGACAGTTTTACATAACCTTATATTCAATCTCTCTTTGTAGCTCTCTGATGCGTACAGTTCTTAATCTCAGGGCCACTTCCACTGTTGTATCATAAATTAAATCCATTGCAAAATAATTACAATTGGATACAAACTGCGTTTGAAACATACATACTTATTTTATTGGTTGATTTAAGCTCATTATAAAATCAAGTAACCATAATCAAAATACGTATTATTGTATGAAGCTACAAATATAAATTAAACGTGCCGATTCTCAAGCAGCATATATGATGCATTTAGTAGTTAACCGTAAATATAAGCAACTCACAAAGAAGTCATATGAGCATTACAGGAAAAGAGGGAACCAAATACCCAACCTCATGTCGCATAAATCCATTACTCAGGTTTAAATAAAATTGAAATATATATCAGATAATATATATAATCCTTTGGCTCTTATGACTCGATAGACCTCATTTCTCACATAATACATGGTTTTAATACCTATTAACCCTTTCACAGGAATGAATATACTCATAGCTAGTATTCCTAATAACAATGACTGTTTATGAACTACTTGTATAGTTGTGAGTTTCACACAGGCAATACTACTGAGATATTCAGGAGATGAAGTGCGAATATATTTAATATTATATCACTACTCTTCAACATCCTCGTCTCAGTCATATAGATGACGAACTCATATATAATTTACTTTATTCACACTGTATCAATATATTGACTATATACAAATATATAGATGAACATATGTAATCTCTAGTAATCATACTTACTATGTCTTGTTCTTTCTGTTGAATGTTTTGTGTTTCGGCCGATACTGGAATCCATCGTAATTTAATTACTATTTGTTTATCTACTATCTGACCTTCTGTTTATTTTACTATCTCTCAGTGTTAGCCACACATACTTCTCCCTTTATACAGGTATTATAATATTATTTTCTGCGAAGTCTACACCAGTGCTCACCATCTGCTTTGGTAGTGTAGTGTTCCACTAGCTCGTAGCTTACGACTAGCGAACGAGTTAACATTAATTTAAAATTAGCGTGATCTATTATAGAACAAAACAATATATGTCTATATTATTCTCTCCCTATCTACGCTGTCATATAACTTTCTCTTAATTTCTTTACCTGAAGATTAATATCCGAATAGCATCTATCGTTGAGTTTAATATATATACTAAGTATGTATTAATGTTTATGAAATCGACAAAATAACGAGAATTTAAAACTAGAAATGGAAAAAAATAACAAATATTTATAATCCCCATATACACACTATTTAATGAACGTGCATAATATATTATAGCCCCTCTAAGATCCAACATAACATTGAGTCATTTCAAATTTCTCTGATGGTGTCGACATTCTAATTGAACTGAACACTTAATTCGACCCAAGTATAAATGTAGTGTAGGGAATAGACAGTGTGGATACGAAGTCCGCTGACCGCACTCGCCATGAACACGTAAGATTTATATTTCATTGTGTAATTTCGACATAGAGAGCTACAAGTGAGATCATGAATATGTAAAACGTGAGTGACACAAACTATCGAGTGTTAAATAGTCACTAATACGAATACTCTGTTTTTAAATCCTTATGATATACTATATGATTTTTTGAGCATCAAATTTGAACATATTCTGTTTATAATCAAGAGATAATAGTGCTATATAGAGATGATGTGGTAGAGAGAAAGACATGAAAAACAAAATCGAAGAGTAAATGAGAGTTGATCACACATGATCTCAGAACACAGCGACTATGAGCGATATAAGAGACGAAGAGCTTAAATGACTCATAGCGTGTGAACAACGAATAGTAGAGTATAAGATGATATTTCAATATTAGTGGGACACCAATCACATTTGAAAGAGATGAGGACTAGATATAATCAACCGAATTAATATAGTAACTAAATAATTATAAATCGATCTTTTGTTATTATATATCATGATTAGCGACTCGCACAAAATAATATACAATACTATGAGAGAAACAATCAGATATTTATAGATAATATTCGAGATTTTAACAATACGTTTATAAGCTTTTTTAGTAATATACCTCAAAGTAGATCTGGTATAAATATCCCTGGTGATACAATCCGACTCCTGAGAGTTGTATATGCACCCGTTATACCATATAACGCGCGATATTCCATAAGTACCCAAAATTATATTCCGTAGTGGTGAAATGACCAATATATATAATATATATATTATTTATATAATATAGTATAATAGTATAATAGTATAAGTTAATATATGAGAGTATGTAGATTAATATATAATATATAATATAGTGATGTAGTCATTAGTGAATAATCCAGTAGTATGTATTATGTAGTACACTAATAGAGTAATATATATATAGAGAGAGAGTAGAGAGAATAGAGATATGCATATCGGTAAATGAAGATAAAAAGCTACTGAGCTAGCCACTGATGAGATATATATATATATATATATATAAAAGTAAGTATCATGTATTTATATGATAGTATATATATATATATATCGTAATAACAAAAAGTCGCTATACTCAGGTAATGTCTAAATACTTGTTAAATTAGTGATAGTAGATGATAGATACCTAAATAAGTATATGAAATTACAATAGTATCATACTATTATACATTTAGGTGTTATACTCTAATCAAAAGGTAATAATATGATCATTATTCTCTGAGTGATGTAGGGCATATGCAGCAGCGCAGTATACTAAGCAAGCTGAATACTATAGGTCTATCTCTCTTAATACTTTATACTCTGATTATCATCCCTCCCCACCTATATAAATATATATATATAGTTTAGTCTTACATTATTAGCGTCGAAATCCATATCTCTCCGAGAAACGTGGTCTAGTGATCCCGTATAGAGAATTGTTAGCTACCAGTGAGATCGATTAAGTGAGCTAGTGTATCGGGTCAGGAATATAAGATTCAGTGATAAAACAAAAGCGAGGTGTATCAATAAGTTGCGTATTATAATAAGATAACAAATAAATACATATATATTATAGTATCATATCATATGTGATAGTCTGCAGTAGATTAGCATTTATAATGTCATAATATTATTAATAATATAATAATACTAATATACGCTACCATTTCATTCTGAATATAAATGCTTTAAAATGAAAATAATTCTAGTATATTAATAAAACTATACATTATAACTATTACGATAAAGTAACTAGTATCATGTATATTCTATAAGTATAATATAACTAAATAAACAATACAATTATCAGAAATGAGGTATGAATTAAAAATAGATATTCAATGGAAATGAAAATAATATCCATATATATATATATAAATAATAGTAAAAATATATATATTATAATGATATATATTTATTTATATATATATATATAGTAGTATGAAGTAATATATATTATATAATTAGATATTTATATAATATAGTCTATAATATAATGATATATTAATATATAATAATATAGGTATTGTAAATATATATAATCAATAATATTATTTATATATATTGTGATTGATTGAATATAAATTATATATATAAATAATAGTATAAATAATAAATAAATAAATATATAGTAATAAAAAATAATAAATAAAATAGTATATTAGAATATAAAGGTACGTCATGCATATTAATAATATATTAATATATATATATGATTAATATAAAAATCAATAAATTATCAAACTAATATTATAACTATAATATATATTAATAATAATATATTCTCATAATAATAGATAGATTATGAGGGTATATATTGGAAGTACTCAATTTGCATTAAAAATATGTAATCGATAGAGTAGAAGGTCCATTCAACCTGGAATTGTTTTTTCTACTTCAAATAGTGTCCCATCATGCGTATAAGTGATTGCCATCTTTATCAATGATCTACAATATTAGAAATTAGTTATATATAGAAAAAAGTCTGAGCGATAAATATTTTATTTTCTGAACTCGAAATATCTTAATAATTGAGTCTTATATCCATAATTGTTATTATAAATTCTTAAACTACAACAATTGAAGTTACTTTTACTCTCTGTTTATATAATAAACAGAATAAGTATCTAATACAGATAAGAAAATAGTCTATAGTATCCAGATTTTGCCAACTGGGCTGCTAACTGTGAACCGCTAAGTTGACCTAAAATATTAATCATTATTACTAATATAAATATATGTGATAATATAATAATACAGAGACATATCTGGTTAACAATATAATTTAATATACAGTGTGCAAGACACATAATTTAGAATTACCTCATACGATATACTCTTAGATTTCACATATATGATATTGTATACATATTATATAATTTTCATGATATGATCATATTATAATAAAAATAAATAAAACTAGTATTTAATTAATTTTGTGATTTTGATTTTTTTATTCATGAATTTTTAATATTTTATATTAAATTGATAATATTTTTATAATATAAACATATTATTGTTATTGATATTATAATTATACTTATTTTATTTTATTGTTCATTTTTATTGTTTATTGTTTATTAATATTTATATTATTATTGATTAATAGTAATATAACAAACAATTAAAATTATATTTTTGAAATAAATATAATAATTAATATATAGAAAATATAATATAATATTATTTAATATTAAATAAATTTCAAAGCGTTGTTATAAGGGTAGCTCAAGGTATAATATTAACCTTTTACAATAAGTAATAACATACTTCAAAGTAGTAATATACCTAAGTCCTATATAATATGTTCACAATATATTCATACAACTCAATATAATGTCCATGAACCTCTCTACACCGATTATACTTGTGGCTAAATTAGGGTTCAGTGTGGAATAAGTATATATAGTTTGATATTGATCTTGGATACCAGTGAAAGTGCAAGAGTGTTAATATTGATAAACCCGAATAAAGTCACAAGACCCTGCTCACGGTGCATATTATCCTAAACGTCATATGGCACGCGCTCTTAGCCACACGCATGACCTCCTCGCGCTCGGTGCATCCGCTTAAATATACGCGGGACTCTCCCGAAATCAGAGAAGGCATGAGATAAGAGTAGTATTGAGGTGGTATAGGTAAATAGAAAATAATAGTTTGTTGGTCTTTTTGGTTATATGATGTATTGGGCTTATAGTTTGTAGTCGATAAGTGCGTGTATTGAGAAGATTATGATGTTAAATTAATACTACTAGATATAGACTGTTAAACTGTAATATACGTACAAATATGCCAGATAATCTCTACTAACAATAATTATTTGTCTTGATCTGTTCAGCGTAGTAACTAATTTAGCGCGACCGAGTATTCGAACCCTAATACTTAATAGGGAAGTCCTCGTATTATAAAGGAGTGAGACAAAAATGCACACACATAATGCTCAATCTGAGCCAAAAAGTGATTATAGAACAGAATATATAATATAATTATAGTGATACCAACAGTAGTAATTATATATATATATATTGATATATATATTTACATAGAAATTAATTATAAATAAAAAGTTAATATACAAGCTACTCTATATAAGTAGCTATACTTTATAACCTCTATTATATATATACTCCTCAAGCCTATATTAATTATATATATATAATATCATATAGTTATATTATATATTATTAATTAATACTCTTGTGCCAGAAGAATTAATATCTTTTCGAATAATACTACTTATATATATAATATATATATAGTATATACCCTTAATATACGTCTATGACTATATATATTTATATATATATATATAAGTATTCAAGTAATATAAGAAATATATCCATCACTAAGAGCTAATATATATTTCATATATATTATATATACTATATATAGTATATATATATATATTTATATAGTATATATATATATTAACATACTTATATATATATAATAATTAGTATATATAATATTAGTATATTATATAATATTATAATATTAATATTATAATATATATATAATATATGAACACATATGCAAAAATGGTAGCCTATAATATCACTTTATATATTATATATATATAGTATAGAGTTACATATACTATTTATACCATTCGCTATCATAAAGTATGTATATAGTAGTGATATATATAAATAAGTATATAAGTATATAATCAACTAACTATATATTTATATAATTATAAATATATTAATATATATTTATATTATATATATTCATATATATATATATATATATATATTATATTATATATATTATATATATATAATCATATATATATATACCCGATATTAATATATATATATAATATGTAATATATATATTATATATATATATATATAATAATTATATATATAATATTATATATATATATATATAATATATATTATATACTATATATAGTATATATATAGTAGGTATATCTTCCTTTAAGTACTATATTACATATAGTATATTATATATATTATCATAGTAAACCACTAATATACATATATGCACCTATGTATATGTATATATAATCCCTACCCTATATACCCTATATTTCAATATTATCAAATATATATATAAAATACACTATATATTATATATATACCACATAAATTATACGTCAAATATGCTACTTATACAATACTTTAATATATACTACTATATTTTATTAATGGCACCACTCTAATATCATAACATATCTTATACTCGTATATCAATACTCTCATAAACATATTCCTATATTTAGTATGACTGTAGTGTGATACTAAACTACTATATACTATGTTATATATTGATTATAACTATATATATATTTTAATATTAAATAATTATATTTATATATATTATATTATATAATATACTATATTATATTCCCATGATACTATATATATATATATACATAATATATACATACATATATGTATTATACTAATTACTCATATATATATAAACTATAATCAATATAATATATATATATACTATTACTA
The DNA here is from genome assembly GCA_015478945.1 of Trachelipus rathkii. Classification (NCBI taxonomy): domain Eukaryota; kingdom Metazoa; phylum Arthropoda; class Malacostraca; order Isopoda; family Trachelipodidae; genus Trachelipus; species Trachelipus rathkii. Next base: position 35,797 of record JABUQX010063340.1, read on the forward strand.
ACCACTATTACAATTACTTTAAATCGTATATATACGCTATTATAAGATATGCCATAAACCGTAACTTCATCACAATCTGGATTGTCATATCATATATATTATAGCTACATCTATATATATATATATATATAAATATTATTAATTAATATATAAATAATATGAGAACCTAATATAAACTACATATATAAATCTGAGGTTTAATTATTAGAAAGAATATCTATAAATTATATATCTTATACTCCTTTAATTATAACAGATGTTATACTTTTATCAACATATTAATAATAATTAAATACCATATTAATTACAATAATATATAATATTATATAATACAATATAATAGTTAATATACTATTCTATATAATAATTATATAGATATAAATATATAATTATTATTTACTTTATATATTTCTTACTTTCTCACCAAGCGCTGAGATTTAAAAATTCA
>JABUQX010063342.1:2500-20000 GCA_015478945.1 Trachelipus rathkii
ACAGGATGGCTCCTTGGGGGACTCCATTTCTTAACTTCACTGTTTTTGAGTTCTGGTGTTTGCTTGATACCTGGGCTGTGCGTCCTGATACGAAATTAGATAACCATTTTTTGTAGTTATGTAAGGGTGCGTTTAAAATTTTTTGGATAAGGATGTGTCTTGGTATTGTGTCAAAAGCTTTACTGATGTCTATGGCTAGGAGGATAGTTCTGTGAGAAGGTGTTTTGTTTAGTTCATTTACGATGTTTTGTGTAACGTTAGTTAGTGCTGTTGATGCAGAATGAGATTTTTTAAAGCCGTGTTGATGGTTTGGGGAGTGGATGGTGGTTTGAATTTTTGTGAGTATGATTTTCTCCATGAGTTTGCTTAGGGATGAGAGAAGGGATATGGGGCGGTATGAAGATGGGAGATTGGGATCTTTTCTGGGTTTTAATTTAGGTATAATGAGTGCTTTTTTCCAGTGTGGGGGGGGGATGTAGTTGAGAGACCAGGATTTATTGAAGATGTCAGTGATGAATGATATGATAGCTGGCCCAAAGTGTTTTATATGAAGGTTGTAGATATTGTCAGGTCCGGTGGCAGGGGAATTTTTTTTAGGGTTTTGATGAGTTTATTTATTTCTTGGGTGGTGTATGGGGGGGTTCGGGTTGACTTCTAATTGTATTGTTTTGAGTTTGCGTGTTATTCTTCTATTATTTGCGTTATTTCTATTATTTTCTGTGAGCTTTAGGTATGTAAAGATTGGAGGCTTTCTGGACTATTTTGGTAAAGTTATCTATGGTTTTGTATAGAGAGTGGGAGGTGTGGGTAGGTTGGATTCAATGTGTTGGGTGAAGTTCTGCCAATTTGCTTTTTTGTAGTTTGTGAATGTTGTGGTTATTTTGGTTTGTTAATTTTTGTTGCTTGATAGTGATTATTATTGGGATGTGGTCTGATGGAAGATCAATTTCTGTATTCCATGTGATGTTGGTGTAGAGAGATGGGGAGGAGAAAGTTATGTCAGGGGATGTCTTGGATTGATTGGTTTGGGGGGGATACGAGTAGGTAGATTTTTATAATTTAATATGTTTAATGGATCGAGTTCATTGAGAATGTGGATTCCTCAATTGTCAGAGGGGTAATCACTATTCCAGGCGGTGTGGTGCATTGAAGTCGCCACCTATTATTAGGTTTGTTTATTGTGTTGATAGGGTGTAAATTTGGTTTGTAGTTGTTTGGGCAGTGTTGGGATGTGGGATGGGGAATGTATATATTTATGATAGTATGAGGGGTGTTGTTGAAGATAATGGTGAATGATTGAATATTGAGGATTGGGTCATTCAGCAGGTTGGTGGTTTCAGTTGTGGTGTTGTGGTAGGGTAAGTTGTTTTTAATTAATGTTAGTAGTGTGTGATTTTCTGGTGGTGAGTTGGGGTAGATGGAGTTATATCCATAGAAGGGTGTTTTTAAAGTGTTTTGTGGTGTGTGTGCTTCCTGTATTAGGGCTATATCGATGTTGTGTTTGGAAAGAAAGGTTGCGATTTCGGATTGTTTACCGTTTAAGCCGTTTATGTTTATCTGGAGAATTTTTATAGTAGATTTGTTAGTGTTTTGTTTGTTTTGGGGTGGAGTGGTAGTTGGTGGGTTGCATATGAAGCAGGACCATGTGTGATTATGTCGAGGTAGAAGCGTGAAAGGGGAGCATTTGTTCTTATGGATCCATTTTTTGCATTGGGAACATTCTATAGATGGTTGGTTTCTTGTAATGTGTTTTTTACAGATGGGGCAAATATATGTTTGTGGGCCAGGGTTTGGATGAATGTCGCCGGATTGTTCAAGCTCAGTGCTAATGGTGTTAGTTATGGAGTTTTTGTTATCTATATTTAATGATCTATAGGGGTGGAGGGGTTGGAGGTTGGTTTAGCCTGCGAGAGGTTTTTATTGATGGGAATATGCAGATCAAAACACGGAACGCATAGTATTAACATATCAGACATATGAAAACTATAAAAATAAAAACACAAATAGTAATTACAAAGATAAGAGTAACAATTACATAAATAAAGAGAACAGTACAATCCATATAGATGTGACCTATGTAGTATCATAATTACAATTTTATAGTGGAGTGGACATTTTATATTTTGGTACATGTTAGGATCCTTGATTATTATTATATTAATTGAATCTAAGTTTGGGCAAATATAGATGATTACAAAGATTACAACAGTTTGAGTTGGATAATCTGATATAACGTAGTAGAGGGGTCACTTCCTGATTGAGGGAGGATGATTTCTTCAGGTTCAGGTGAGGAGGGTAAGTTTTGTCCCCCCGAGGAGGGCAGGTTGCTGCCTCTGGCATCCAGGGGTTCACCTGGATAGGGAGAATTCTCTGCTTTTTGAGGCTGCAATGACGTTCGGACTTCCTCAGCGCCACTGCAACTTTCTATCTATCTATCCATCTCATGGTTGTGGACCTAGCTCAGAGAATGAACCCTAATATTGACGAGATAACAGTGTGGATCTTTCGCGGTGTTGTGAAGTGTTTGGGTGTATTTTTTTGCCTGTGACTGGCTAGCACCTTAGCCAAGGGATGCTCAGGGACTTCCTTTTTGATTTACAGTGTGTTCTTCTACTTAACTAATGTTTTCAGTACATGTTGCGCACACTACTATCTGAGTATTATATGTAGGAGGAACAAAGAAAAAAAATATTTATATATATGAGATATATATATATATATATATATATATATATATATATATATATATATATATATATATATATATATATATATATATATATATATATATATATATATATATATATATATATATATATATATATATATATATATATATATTTAAACAGGTTATTCATACTTTCATAATTTCCCATCAAGTGTTTGCATCAAGACTTTTAAATTGGTTACACAATATACTAAAAACCGCCCAGACCTTCAGGTTGATTTTTAAAGATATTGTAACAAAGGTAACATATCTTATGACATTATTGCCTCTTTAATTATTATTAATTATTATTATTATTATTATTATGGTGAAAAATTAAAACATTTAATTTTTTTTCATTTTTTTTATAGGATGATTGCAGTTTAATTGAAAGCATATTTCGTAGTGACACTTTGATGTGGAAAACGGCTCGAATCCAATGGCACAGACTTTTTATTTCGGGAATGCTTATGGAAATTGAATCAAAGAAAATATTTGCAAGGGTAAGTTTTGAATGCACCACAATTCCTTTATTTATATAGCATATATATATATATATATATATATATATATATATATATATATATATATATGTCTATATTCTGCTAACTACATAGATATATATATATATATATATATATATATTTGTTATATATATATATATATATATATATATATATATATATATATATATTTATATATGAGGATGATTTGGTTTTGTTTGGCGAATCTGAAGAGAGTTTGAGAAGATTGGTAGAGAGAGATTTGGCAGGGTGTGTAAAGGAGGGTTTGAACAGAATGTAGATAAGGAAGTAAGGTTACGGTTGTGGCGAGGACAGGCCTCGGTGTGAAGTTATGTTAGATGGTGAGCAGCTGGAAACAAGCGTCTGAGTTTAAAATAAGTATTTAGGATATATGTTGAATGAAAAGGGAACGGATGATGCAGAGTGTAGTAGGAAAGTTGTGAATGGCAGGAAGGTGGCTGGTGCAATTAAATCGTTGGTGGATGTAAAGAGACTAAGTCTTGAGTGCGCTAGGGTCTTACATGAGGGTATGTTAAGTGTTAATGTATAGTAGTGAGAATATAGTCTGGAATAAGAGGTATAGATCTAAAGTACAATGTGTTCAGATGAACAATCTTAGGGGTGTGTTAGGTGTGAGAAGAATTGATAAAATGAGGAATGAACGTATTAGAGAGTTATGTGGTGTGAAGAAAGGGGTAAATGAAAGTATGTTGAGATGGTTTGTTCATGTGGAAAAGATGGATGATAGTCGGTTGGTTAAGCGGATGTATAGTGGTGAGTGTGCTGGGAATTGACTGGTTGGGAGACCAAAGAAAAAATGGATTGAGTCAGTGAAGGAATGCCTGCAGGAGAGAAATGTAAGTTTTGCAGAGGCGAGAAGAAAGGTGCAAATTACAGGAGTGAATGGCGGGGTTTTGCTGAGGGGTGTGGTTTGTGGTCATGTGGAATGAGGTGAATCACATTGACGAGATCCCATAGTTAGGGTCCGTCGCGGTCCCATGAAGCTCTAGGGTGGATTTTCTGATTGCGACGAGTTCTCACTAAAAGGTATAAAGGGAGCGGTTAGGCTGGGTTTCTTTTCGACTTGTCATGTTCTTCTACTATTTTTCAGTTTCCGGTGCATGGTACGCACCTTATCCCCAGTCATGGGGAAAATCATTTTCTGAGGTGGATATATATATATATATATATATATATATATATATATATATATATATATATATATATATATTTATATATATATATATATATATATATATATATATATACTCTATATATATATATATATATATATATATATATATATATATATATATAGAAGAAGGAGATGTGAAGTATGTGTTGGATGTTAAATCAGTGGGGGTTTAGGAATGGGATTTGGATCATTATGTTGTTCTATGTAAATTAAGTTAGTGGGGCTTGGATGGAGAGGAAGGTGATACGAAAGGAAGTAGGTAAAATTAAGAGTGAGAAGTTAAGTGAACAAGACAATAAGGATAAGTATGTAAGAGCGCTTGCTAGTAAATCGGTTGAATGTGAACAAGTTGATACTGAACAAATCTGGGGAGCAAATGAAGGAAGCAATTGTTAGTAGTGCAAAGGAAATGTGTGGATGTGCTAAGTAGGAAGTAAGAATATTAACAGCGAATGTATTGGAATGAAGAGGTGATGAAAGCGGTTAAAGGTAAAAAAGAAACGTGGGTTGAATGTACTAGAAGCAAATGATGAAGTTTCAAAGAAAGATGTGGAATTATATAAGAGAGGAAAAATACTAAAAGGTGTATACGTAGGAGAAAACAAGAGGTAAATGAACAGTTTGGAAGGAGGATGAATGAGGACATACAAGGAAATAGGAAGCTCTTCTGGAAGGAAGCGCGAAAGGTTAAGAATGAGAATAAGGAGAATCTGCTTAGAATAATGAATAGGGATGGTGCTTTTGTAACTGATGAAATGGATGTGAGGGGAGTGTGGAAGAACACTTCGAGAATCTGTATAATATTAACAGTAATGAAGAGGTGATAGTGAATGTGTGTGGTTTTGATGGTGCAAGAAGGAATAGGTATTTTGGTGATGAGGTTATTAGTAAGGAGGAGGTAATGGGTAGGGTGAGAAAGTTGAAGAACGGTAAATCTGCAGGTATAGATGAAATTACTAGTGAAATGATCAAGAGCGGAGGCGAGATGAATTGATTGGATTTTGGAAGTTGTGTAAGGCATTTATGGAGGGTATAGTTCAAGGGATTGGAGGAGCAGCGATAGTACCCTTGTATAAGGTAAGGAGAAAAGGGGAACTGTAGAAATTATAGGGGAATAAGTTTATTGAGTGTTGTAGGGGAAGGTATATGCTGGTATTTTGGTCGAAAGAGTGCGTCGAGTGACTGAGGACTGATTGGTGAAGAACAAGGTGCGTTTAGGAGTGGTAGAGGATGTGTGGATCAAATCTTTACATTGAAACAAATGATTGAGAAAATGAGGGAGAAGAAGAATAAATTATATTTGGGTTTATGGATTTTAGCTTTCCAGGCTTATGAGTAAGGGGAGTTATTAAGGGAAGCTTTGGCGGTATTGAGTGATATATGGTGTTGGTGGTAGGCTTCTGAATGGAATCAAAAGTATGTATGACGATAGTGAAGCGTGTGTAAGAATAAATGGTGTCAATGGTGATTGGTTTAGGATTAATAGCGGAGTGAGACAGGGTTGTGTTATGTCTCCTTGGTTATTCAATGTGTATATGGATGGGGTTATGAAAGAATTCGAGTTGGGATGGCAGGAAATGGTGTTGGAATGATGGAGGGAATGGAGAGGAGTGGAGGGTGCCCCTACCTATTGTATGCGGATGATTTGGTTCTGTCATGGCGAGTCTGAAGAGAGTTTGAGAGGATTGGTGGAGAGGTGGCAGGGTATGTAAAAGGAGGGGTTTGAAAGTAAACGTAGATAAGAGTAAGGTTATGGTTGTGAGTGAGGACTTGAAGTTATGTTAGATGATGAGCAGCTGGAGCAAGTGTCTGAGTTTAAATATTTAGGGTATGTGTTGGATGAGAGGGGAACGGATGATGCAGAGTGTAGTAGGAAAGTTGTGAATGGCAGGAAGGTGGCTGGTGCAATTAAATCGTTGGTGAATGTAAAGGGACTAAGTCTTGAGTGCTAGAGTCTTACATGAGTATGTTGTTATATGTGTTATTGTATGGTAGTGAGACTATGGTCTGGAATAAGAAGTATAGATCTAAAGTTCAATGTGTTCAGATGGACAATCTTAGGGGCATGCTAGGTGTAAAAAGAATTAATAAAGTGAGGAATGAACGTATTAGAGAGTTGTGTGGTGTGAAGAAAGGGGTAAATGAGAGAATAAATGAAAGTTTGTTGAGATGGTTTGGTCATGTGGAAAGGATGAATGATAGTCGGTTGGTTAAGCGGATGTATAGTGGAGAGTGTGTTGGGAACCGACCGGCTGGGAGACCGAAGAGAAAGTGGATTGAGTCGGTGAACGAATGTCTGAAGGAGAGAAATGTGAGTTTGGCAGAGGCGAGAATAAAGGTGCGTGATAGGAGAGAATGGCGGGGTTTTGTATGGGGGCATGGTTGTGGTCCACCTGGGCCAGGGGATGAACCCTTACATTGACGATTTACCATAGTGAGGGTCCGTCGCGGTCCCATGATGCTCTAGGGTGGATTTTCTGTCTGTGACGAGCTCTCACTAATTAATGGTACAGAGGGGGCGGTAAGGCTGGGCTTTCTTTTCGACGTTTGTCATGTTCTCCCACTGCTTTTCTTTTCCGATGCTTGTACAGCACCTTACTCCCAGTCTTGGGAAAAAAGGAAGATGAAGAAAGAAAGAAAAAATATATATATATATATATATATATATATATATATATATATATATATATATATATATATATATATATATATACTCATATCTCTATATGCTTTAATATATATATATATATATATATATATATATATATATATATATATATATATATTTATTATTATTATTATTATTATTATTATTATTATTATTATTATTATTATTATTATTATTATTATTATTATTATTATTATTATTATTATTATTATTATTATTATTATTATTATTATTATTATTATTATTATTATTATTATTATTATGCTTTCTTTGTTTTCGTTCACCTTCCTCTTTGCCCACAAGATTGGGGGGTAAGGTGCTGTACAGGCTGCATCCGGAAAGCGGTAGGAGGGGGCATGACCCAAGCGTCATGAAAAAAGCCTTTTGCCCTGCGCCATTAATTAGTGAGGAGCTCGTCACGGACAGAGAAATCCGCACAAGCATCGTAAGGACCCACGACGGGCTTCTCACTGCTGGCAAATCGTCATGTGGGGTTCATCCCTGACTTAGGCGACACAACCGCTTTCCTTCATCATGCGCCTTCGCCCTCGCCAAACTCACATTTCACCTCTCCTTCGGTATTCGTTCGCCGACTCAGCTCACTTTGCTCTTTCGTGCCCGACAAGTCAGGTTAGCACACTACCGCCGCCATCAAAGCAACCAACCTACTATCATTCGTCGCACCACGTGACAAACTTCATCTCAGCATACTGTTCAAATACTCTCGACACCTTTCTTCACCACCACTCTCTGTACGTTCATTCTTCTCTTTATCAATTCTTCTCGCACCTAACACTAAGATTTGTCCATCTGAGGCACGATGAACTTTAGATATCTATAATATTCCAGACACCAGTCTCGCACCATGCAATAACGGTGCGGCACTGCCTCATGTAGACACTGGCACTCAGACTTGGTCCTTTGCATTCACCGGCGATTTATTGCCAGCTACGCAATTGCGGCTTTCATAGTCCGTTCCCTTCTCATCAGCATGCCTAAGTATATTTGAAACTCGAACACTTGTTCAACTTGCTCCTCATCTAGCATAACTACACTGAAATGTCACTTCCCCAATAACATCCACGTTGCACCGAAGCCCCTCGCTTTTCCCCACACCCTGCCAGGCTCTCTCATCAGTGCTCCAGCTTCTGCTTCAGGCTGCCACACAGGCAAATAAATCACGCTAGGTAGGGCATAACTCCATTGCTCCACCATTCTAACGCCTGCCAAATCCGCATAATTTGTTTCGCGGCCCCGTCCATATGCAAATTAACCAGGAAAATTGCATATTTCACTCCACTATTAATTCTAAACCAATCACCATTGACTTGCCATTATTCTTGCACGCATGCCGTCGCCCACTGCACGATTCATTCGAAAGCTACCACACTTTGCCTATCTTAACACCTATAGCTTTCCTGTCGCAACTCTGTCACCGCTATTTGCAAATCCATGAACCCATTTGTGTACTGGCTGCCATTTTACTCCAATCATTTGTTTCAGTATTGGGCCCGATCCCGCATCTCTACCGCTCTACGCCAATCGGTACTCAGCCTCGCTCGACTCTTTCGACAGAGCGCACCATCTGCCTTCCCTACAGCACTCAGTAAACGACTACGCCGAACTCACGCACCGCGCACCCATGGGAGCGCGGCCGCTGCCACCAATCGCGGCGCGTACGGCTTCAGGCTCAATCCTTTCCCGCTCTTGACCTCATTTTGCACTGGCAGGCTATCGCCTACTGCCAGGCACCGTTCTTCAACTCTCACCACCACCTCGCACTAATAACCTCATCTAAAAAATACTATTATTATTATAATATTATAAAATACCTATTAAAGTGTGTGTGTATGTGTATTATTGTGTGTGTGTGTGTGTTATTATTACACATAATATAAGAAACTGTTTATATTGTGACATTTTTTTATTCAAGAGTGGCCCCTACGCAGTAACTAAGTCAAGAATGATGAAAGATTTTATCCAAGATGATCATGAACATTCAGTCTGTGTTGTAAGTCTTGCTGTGCAACTGTTTACAATGCCAACTATTGCTCATATGTATACTGAAGAAGATGTGTGCTTGTTCGTTTATTCCTTACTTTCTCTCTAGTCATCAAAGAAAAAAAAATTTAAAAACCTGCTTAAAGTATTTTTGGATTACTGTACATATTGTTAGTATTCATTTAAATAAAAGTATAGAGTGTTTAATTTATATTTTATTTTAGGAAAATTGTATTTGGAATCCAAAAGCAGAGACATCAATACGTTTAAAAGAATACAATATATATTATACGATTTTAAGTATTTATTGGGGTTTAAGCCTGAAGTTTGGACAACAGAATTACGAAAGGGATTTTTGCATGGTTTTGACAAACTTCTTAATCTCCTTTCAATGATGCAGGTAAGTACTGTGCTTATTGTAACAATTGAGAAATAGAAAATATTTTTTATTAATTAGCGTCATATTCTTCTACTAATATCTTTCCAGTGCATGCAACGCACCTTACCCACAATCTGGGGGAAAAAGGTGGGTGGTGGTGGTGATGGTGAATGGTGATGATAAAATATTTGTTATTATCATCTTCCTCCTATCCCCAGATTGGGGGTGGGGTGCATAGCATACACCGAAACAGAAAAGTAGTAGAAGAACATGAGACAAGTCGAAAAGAAAGCCTCCCCCATTTTACCGTCCCCTTTATACCCCCAGTGAGAAATCGTCACAATCAGAAAAATCCACCCTGAGGCTTCACGAGACCGCGAAGGACCCTCACTGTGGTATCTCGTAAATGTGGGTTTCATCCCTTGGGCAAATCCCACAACCATACCCATTAACAAAACTCCGCCATTCACCCCTGTTATGCACCTTTCTTCTTGCCTCTGCCAAACTCTCATTCCTCTCCTTCAGACATTCGTTTACTGACTTGATCCACTTTTTCTTCGGTCTCCCAGCCTGTCAATTCCCAGCACACTCACCACTATACATCCGCTTAACCAACCGATTATCATCCATTCTTTTCATATGACCAATCCATCTCAATGTACTCTCGTTTATTCTATCATTTACGCCCTTCTTCACACCACACAACTTCCTAATGCGTTCATTCCTCATTTTATCAATTCTTCTCACCTAACACGCCCCTAAGATTGTCCATCTGAATAGTTTGTACCTTAGATCTATACCTCTTATTCCAGACCATAGTTTCACTACTATACATTAACACAGGTAACAACATGCTTTCATGGAAAACCGTAGCACACTCAAGCATAGTCCCTGCACATCCACCAAGGATTTAATCAGGGTTGGCACTGAGTTAATCAATTGATTATTGAAAAGTATATTTCATCTATATAATAAGCAAATTCTGATCATTAGTAGTTTAAAATCTTTTTCAATAAAATAAATAAAATTAGATTACTCGGATATTATACAGTATACCGTAGGTATATATAATTTTAATAACTTAATTAAACTAAATAATAATTATATTTACTAAACTTATTATAAATTAGGTAATAATTAAGATTATTTACTAATTTTATCAAAATAATAATTAAAAAGGCAATTTGTGCCTAAAAAAATCAAATAAATCAAAAAAATCATTGATTTTTGATTTTTAAAAATCAAAAAATCACCAACCTTGATTTATTACTCATCTACCTTTCACAACCTTCCTACTACATTCTGCATCATCCTTTCCCTTTTCATCCAACATATATCATAAATATTTAAACTCCGATAGCGTCGGGCGTGGTGAATTGGGGCAGTAAAATTCGTGGGGTGAATGGGGCCTAAATATAAAAAGGGGGGAAAAAATAAATAAATTGTTTTTGCTCATTCAATAACCATGCGGTAGTACTACAAGTTTTATTTAGATTATCTTTAATTCTAGAGAGTTTTTATATTTTAAAAAAATTATAATATATTAGGGGAGGAAATTTTCTTAAATAGAATTTCACTTTTGAAAGATGAGTTTTCTTAACTTTGTTATAAATGAAAAGTTGTGAATGGATTAATATTTTTTCAATTTGTACAGTATAGTATGTTAGCTTTAAACTGACAAAGTAAATCTTTGCTTCAAACAGTACATAGTGGTTAAACCACCTGGCCTAACTTTTCCCTAATCACCCCCACATAAAAATTATGACGAGTTCTCACTAAAAGGTATAAAGGGAGCGGTAAGGCTGGGCTTTCTTTTCGACTTGCGTCATATTCTTCTGCTACTTTTCTGTTTCCGGTGTATGTTACACACCTCATCCTGGAGAATTGAAGATTGGGTGATATATATATATATATATATATATATATATATATATATATATATATACTTATATATATACTATATATATATATATATATATATATATATATATATATATATATATATATATATATATCTCATATAGAGGAAATATACACATACTCAGTGATGAAATTACCTCCCATTTCTACTTTTGCGTTCATTTTCTTTACACACTCACCCTCTAGGCAACATCTTACTGATCACCATTTATTACCTATCAAATACACATACTTAACGTCCACACCCCTCTTCTAGACAACATCTTACAGACATCCCTACTACTTATATCCTATGTGTGTGGGGGAGAAAGAATTGCCCACATCGTATGTCCTGCGTGTCGTAGAAGGTGATTAAGGGACGGTGGTAGTTGGGTTGCCTGCCCACTACCACTTATCTCTTGCTAGGAATGCTAATGCATGCCTCGAAGGTCGTGATCGCCGTAAGCGGCCTTCTATCTTTCGGCCAAATTGTAAATCGTATGGGTACATGAATGTCAGAGAATAAATGTGGAGAAGATGAGAGGAAAGGTGATGGATGTATTTAGAAGGGCAAATTAATTTGATTTGCTCGCTGTGACTGAAACAAAGATGAAAGGAAACGGTGAAAATGAGTGGTGTGGTGTGAAATGTGTGTGTGTGCTGGTGTGGAAAGGAATGAGAGGGGGGAGAAGGAGTTGCAATTTTGATGAGTGACTTGTGGTACAGAGCTATGGTAGACTTTGTGTGTGAGTACTAGAATTCTAATGGTTAAATTTAAGTTTGAAAAGGTTAAGGTATGTGTGGTTGTGACGTATGGCCCATCTGAGAGAAATGTTGAAGAGAGTACGATTTTCTGGGATAATCTGAACGATGTTTTGGATGGGGTGAGTAGGGCTTTCAGATTGATAGTGTTGGGGACCTAAATTGTTGGATAGGTGATCAGAAAGAGATGGTATAACAAGTGGTTTTGGGGGGTCAGGAGAAAATGAGAATGGTAGGAAGGTGATTGATTTCTGTGAGGAGAGAGGTATGTGTGTAAGTAATACTTTCTTTAAACACAAGAGTATCCATAGGTATACTAGAGTTGGTTTAGGTAGAGATGGTATCGAAGTGAAAAGTATGATTGATTTTGTGTTGGGGAAGATGATGTTGAAGTATGTGTTGGATGCTAAATCAGTGAGGGGATTAGGAATGGGATTATCGGATCATTATGTTGTTCTATGTAAAATTAAGTTAGTGGGAGCTTGGATGGAGAGGAAGATGATACGGAAGGAAGTGGGTAGAATTAAGAGTGAGAAGTTAAGTGAACAAGATAATAAGGATAAGTATCTAAGAGCACTCGCAAGTGAATCAGTTGAATGTGAACAAGTTGAAACGAACAAATCTGAGAGCAAATGAAGGAAGCAGTTGTTAGCAGAGCAGAGGAAGTATGTGGATGTGCTAAAATAGAAAGTAAGAATGTTAACAGTGAGTGGTTGAATGAAGAGGTGATGCAAGCGGTTAAAAGTAAAAAAGAAGCGTGGTTGAATGTACTAAAAGCCATTGAAAAGTTTCAAAAGAAAGATGTTTGGAATTATATGAGGAGGAAAAAAGAAATACTAAAAGGTAGGAGAAAAGAAGAGGTAAATGAACAGTTTGGAAGGAAGATGAATGGGGACTTACAAGGGAATAAGCTCTTCTGGAAGGAAGCCCGAAAGGTTGAGAATAAGGGGAACCTGCTTAGAATAATGAATAGGGATGGTGCTTTTGTAACTGATGAAATGGATGTGAGGGGAGTGTGGAAAGAACACTTCGAAAACGGTAATGAAGAGGTGATAGTGAGTGTGTGTGGGTTTGATGGTGCAAGAAGTAATAGGTATTTTGGGGATGGTCATTAGCAAGGAGGAGGTAATGGGTAGATTGATTGATCGGATTTGGAAGTTGTGTAATAAAGCGTTTATTGAGGGTATAGTTCCGAGGATTGGAGGAGAGCAGTATAGTACCCTTATTATATAAGGGTAAGGAGATAAGGGGAACTGTAGGATAGGGGTTAGTTTATTGAAAGTGTTGTAGGGATGATATGCAGGCTTATATTTTGGTCGAAAAGAGTGCGTCGAGTGTCTGAAGGACTGATTAGTGAAGAACAAGGTGCGTTTAAGAGTGGTAGAGGATGTGTGGATCAAATCTTTACATTGAAACAAATGACTGAGGAAATGAGGGAGAAGAAGAATAAATTGTTTTTAGGTTTTTGGATTTGCAACAGGCGTGATAGGATTAATAGGAAGCTCTGTGGCAGGTGTTAGTAATATATGGTGTTGGTGGTAGGCTTCTGGATGGAATCAAAGTATGTATGACGATTTGAAGCGTGTGTAAGAATAAATGGTGTCAAAAGTGATTGGTTTAATATTAATAGCGGAGTGAGGCAGGATTGTGTTATGTCTCCTTGGTTATTCAATTTGTATATGGATGGGGTGTTAGAATGATGGAGAATGGGAGAGAGTGGAGTGTTTCCTACCTATTATATGCAGATGAGATTTGGTTTTGTGTGGTGAATCTGAAGAGAGTTTGAGAGGATTGGTAGAGAGATTTGGCAGGGTGTGTAAAATGAATAAGTTTGAAAGTAAAAGTAGATAAGTAAGGTTATAGTTGTGAGTGAGGACAGTCCTCAGTGTGAAGTTATGTTAGATGGTGAGCAGCTGAAACAAGTGTCTGAGTTTAAATATTTAGGATATATGTTGGATGAAAAGGGAACGGATGATGCAGATAAGTTATGAATGGCAGGAAGGTGGCGGCTGGTTCAATTAAATCGTTGGTGGATGTAAAGGGACTAAGTTTTGAGTGCTGTATCTTACATGAGGGTATGTTTGTTACCTGTGTTAATGTATAGTAGTGAGACTATGGTCTGGAATAAGAGGTATAGATCTAAAGTTCAATGTGTTCAGATGGACAATCTTAGGGGCGTGTTAGGTGTGAGAAGAATTGATAAAATGAGGAATGAACGTATTAGAGAGTTATGTATTGTGAAGAAAGGGGTAAATGAGAGAATAAATGAAAGTACGTTGAGATGGTTTGGACATGTGGAAAGGATGAATGATAGTCGGTTGGTTAAGCGGATGTATAGTGGTGAGTGTGTGGGAATCGACCGACTGGGAGACCGAAGAAAAAGTGGATTGAGTTAGTAAAGGAATGTATGGAGGAGAGAAATGTGAGTTTGGCAGAGGCGAGAATAAAGGTGCGTAATGGGAGTGAATTTGGTGAGGGTCCGTTGCGGTCCCATGAAGCTCTAGGGTGGATATATATATATATATATATATATATATATATATATATATATATATATATATATATATATATATATATATATATATATATATATATATATATATATATATATATATATAATATATATATATATATATATATATATATATATATATATATATATATATATATATATATATATACTATATATATATATATATATATATATATATATATATAATAATTTAGTAATACCAAGTGATGTTCAAGTATTAAATAATTTTCTTTATTTTTGCTGTATTAAATATTTGGTAAATTTTAAATTTTAGAAATGTTCTACAATATTTTAGTTATATATTTGATTCATGATATCTACTACCGCATAAAGAATTTTCCTCAGTATTGGATACAGATATAGATATCGGACTAACTTTCAGTTTGCAGGTTTACAAATTTTTTACACATTTAAGATTTTTGAAGTGGAGGCATGACAAAAAAATACCTCCCCTACAAGTTAAAATTTCATTTGTACATTTCATTATAGGGTATGGATCCAATGGTGCGACAAGTGTGGCAACACATGGAATTCGAACCTGAATGGGAGTCTGCCTTTAATTTGCATCTAAAACTTTCTACTATTGTTCCACTAGTTGTTGAATGGGCTGCATCTGATCTTGTGGTTTTAATAAAATCATACAGGTTCGTCTCTAAAATTGATTATGTCGTCATTGAATAATTAAATTTATGAGCCTTTTAATTAACAACACTTTATATAATATTTTAGAATGCTTTTAAAGGCTCTTGGAGAGCAAACTACAGAAGACATGCGAAGAAGATATGTTAGAGAATTATTACATTATTCCGTGTCTTGCATTGAGTATGATGTAGCATCAGCACCTGTCTCTCTCCACCTCCCTCTTTCTCGTCTTGTAGCTGGATTGACTTTAAAGCTTGAAAAGTATGGACTTAATTACAATTCAGTTGAATTTAGTGTTAAAGGAAAACCTTCGCCTGAAGAACTGATGGAGCCCGTACTTAGAACTCAAGTCATGATTGCTCAGGTATTGTCCTCGAGGAATTATTATTATTATTATTATTATTATTATTAATATTTTTGACTGTGATGCGCTCTCATTTAAAGGTATGAGTGGGATGGTGGGGGTCTTTCCTGTCAACTTACGTCATGCTCTTCTTCTTAACTAATATATTTCCGTGCATTTTACGCACCCTACTCCAATCTGTGGAAAATGAATGGAAAATAAAGAAAGAATTATTATTATTATTATTATTATTATTATTATTATTATTATTATTATTATTATTATTATTATTATTATTATTATTATTATTATTATTATTATTATTATTATTATTATTATTATTATTATTATTATTATTATTATTTATTTAACTTTCAATTTCAGTAAATGTAAATAAGATTTTATTTAAATATAACAAGTATTATTTTACTGTGTTATTTTATCAAGGTTTTTTCTCAGATTGTTTTTGACAGTAAACTGAAGAAAAATCATTCCTTTTCTTCATTTTCACGGTATGAATTAGCAGTTCTGCTTGTACGAAAATAGTTGTCCTAAAGCTTTTGTGGTAACCCTAACTGAAGGTGTAACATTAACCCTGTCAATCATTAAAAATTGCATGCGCTGAAGGTAATGCAATAAAAACACAAGATGCAATGAAACTAAACCGGAAATGAAAATAATATTTAGTAAGGTATATTTTTATTGCATGTGTGGATGAAGAGCAAACTAAAGATTATAAGAGACCACGTTTTACTAAAATGAACCTGCAGAATCCGTTTGTAAATGAGTCGCCAGTGTTAAGAAATATTCAGAATGTTGAAATAATGTTAAGAAGGTTAATTGTCTTTAATTTTGAGTTAATATGAACCCGGAGAGCACCTATGAGTTAATAACAGGTCTATAAACATTTTGTTGATGAAAGCTCTAAGAGCAGCAGATGCTTGGATGGAAAATTGCTTCTTTGTATCAGGAATATTTATTAAATATACCGATTTGATTAAAGGGTTCGGTTGGTTAAGAAATTGGCTGCTGTGTAGAGCATCAAACAATGGAAAATATAAATGAACCGTAAGAGTAGCCCTGTCGTGGAAGTATGAAGGTTGAAAGAATTGAATAAGAAGCCTTGGAACAGGTATGAAAAATGCAGAAAGGAAAGAAGTAAGGGATTTAGGCTGAGGAAAATGTTTCAAAGATATAGAAAATATATAAGAGTGTAAAGCTAAGAATGTGGTTGCCAACATTTGAAGAGAAATTGAATACAAATATTATTGGCTTAAAATTCTGATTACAATGCCTAAGAAGGATGATATGAAGAACAGGTTGAAGAGTTTTGAAGATTGCCTAATTGAACTTCTAGCAGGAAATTACGGGATAAAAGGAAGCTAAAATAAGTATTGGTTTCCAAATGAAAAATATTTTGGTATGAGTTTATGTTCGAGAAAGTACTTACAACCGTCAGAATTGTGGAAGGTTTCAAATGGACAACATTTAAAAGTGAGAGAATGTAATATAGATTATATATATCTCCAGTGTTTGGTCATACTTTGGAAAAATAAGCAAAGCAAGGAAGATCACACCTATGAAATATTCGATCAGCTAACATCTGTAGTAAAACGGTAGGAAATGTGAACAATATTTTTATATTGGTGAAATTGCTTTGATATATACAAGCGGAAAGTGGGATTAAATTATTCAAATTGAACTCCATGATTCTATGAAATTGGTTATCAAATTGTCCATTTGAAACCCAACTTTATCCAATGTCCCCAACCCTAAAGGAGAATTAGTCAAATAAGAAATTGTATTACTATTTAGAAGTAATAAAGGTTGCGTATGGTACAAGAATG
>JABUQX010063342.1:22500-48154 GCA_015478945.1 Trachelipus rathkii
TGTAATATTTAAAGTTAATCTAAGTTTGATTTTTTTTACAGGTAGCTCAGAGAAATAGAAAAAAGGCTGCAGGTGAAGATATATGTTGTCCTCCTCCCATTCCCCCAAAGTTCACAGATAGTTTTACTCTTCTAGTCAATATTTTGCAATGTGATGTCTTTCTTCATCTTGTTTTAATTATACTTCAAAGGTATATAACAAAATTTTAATTTTTAATCACGTGAACTCTTAAGTATTGTGCTTAACCAACCTTGAATGAAATGTTGGTATTATATATATATATATATATATATATATATATATATATATATATATATATATATATATATATATATATATATATATAAATATATATATATATATATATATATATATATATATATATATATATATATATATATATATATATATATATATATATATATTCTTACAGCGCCTTTCTTCATCTACCTTTTCTCAAGACTGGGGTAAGGTGCGAATGCATTGAAACCAAAAGAAGGTAGAAGGAATAGGCGAAAGTTGAAAAGAAAGAAAGCCCAGCCTTAACGGCCCCTCTGTACCATTAATTAGTAAGAACTCGTCGCAGTCAGAAAATCCCACCCTAGAGGCTTCACGGGACCGCGACGGATCCTCACTATGGTAAATCGTCAGGTGTAGGGCTTGGCCCTGGTGAGCCACAACCATACCCCCTCACAAAACCCTGCCATTCTCTATCATGCACCTTTCTTCTCGCCTCTGCCAAATTCACATTTCTCTCCCTGCAGACATTCCTTTACTGACTCAATCCACTTTTCTTCAGTCTCTCCCAACCGGTCGGTTCCCAACACACTCACCTCTCCATCCGCTTAACCAACCGACTATCATTGTCAGCACTACATGACCAGACTGCATCTCAACCACCCTTTCACATTTATTCTCTCGTTGCCTTTCTTCACACCACAACTCTCTAATACGTTCATTCCTCATTTTTATCAATTCTTCTCTCACACCTAGCACGCCCTAAGATTGTCCATCTGAACACATTGAACTTTAGATCTATACTTCTTATTCCAGACCATAGTCTCACTACTATGCAATAACACAGGTAACAACATACCCTCCTTGCAGGCCTAGCTCAGACTCAGTCCCTTTACATCCTCCAACAATTTAATTTTCACCAGCCACCTTCCTGCCATTCACAACTTTCCTACTACACTCTGCATCATCCAGTCCCTCCTATTCCAACATATACCATAAATATTTAAACTCAGACCTTGTTAGCTGCTCACCATCTAACATAACTTCGCACTAAGGACTGTCCTCACTCACAACCATAACCTTACTCTTATCTACGTTTACTTTCAAACCCCTCCTTTTACACCCTGCAAATCTCTCATAATCCTCTCAAACTCTCTTCAGATTCGCTACAAAGAACCAAATCATCCGCATATGGATAATCATCTCCCTCCACTTATGTCATTCTCCATCATTCTAACACCCTTTCCTACCACCCCCCACCTCTAATTCTTTCCTTAACCCATCCATATACAAATTGGATATCAAGGAGACATAAGACAACCCTGTCCTCACTCATGTAATACTAGACCAATCACTTTTGACACCATTTTATTCTTACACACGCCTCCTATTCTCATACATACTTTTGATTCATTCAGAAGCCTACCACCTACACCATATATCACTAACACCTGCCATGAGAGCTTCCCTATTAACCCTATCATACGCCTGTTGCAAATCCACTTAAAACCTAAATACAATTTATTCTTCTTCTCATTTTCTCTTAAATCATTTGTTTCAATATGAGATTCCAGTTCACATCCTCACCACTCTAAGCACCTTGTTCTTCGCAATCAGCCCTTAAGTCACTCGACGCACTCTCTTTCGACCAAAATACCAGCATATCTTCCCTACAACACTCAATAAACTTATTCCCTTATAATTTCTAGTTCCAGTAATACTACCCTTATATAAGGATACTATTACTGCTCTCATAATCCCTTGGAACTATACCCTCCTCAACGCTTTTTATTACACAACTTCCAAATCCAATCAATCACGATCGCCTCCTTTCTTGATCATTTCACCAGTAATTTCATCTATACCTGCAGATTTATCATTCTTTAACTTTCTCACTCTACCTATTACCTCCTCCTTGCTAATAACCTCATTCCCAAAATACCTATTACTTGCACCATCAAACCCACACACATTCACTATCACCTTTTATTACTTTCCAATATTATGCAGATTCTCTAAGTGTTATTTTTCCCACTATATATATATATATATATATATATATATATATATATATATATATATATATATATATATATATATATATATATATATATATATATATATATATATATATATATATATATATATATATATATATATATACTCACCTATATAATATATATATATATATTTAATTTCACAGAATTGGGGAAGTTAAGAGTCAGAGTGTGACCGAATCACACCTGCAAATTGTGTTACACCTTATTGGATATGCATTGCATGAGGAGGAGAGATATATAAAAATGAAAGACCCCTACTTTCGCTTCACTTCTAAAGCTCAAAACTACTATATTTTACCATTATTAGAGTTCCTAACAGCAAGTTCACGAGCCACTACTCATAAAGATATCCTGAAATGGACTATAAATAGGTAAATAAAAATTCAATTGTTTTAGTTCTTCTAACATATCTAACATATATATATATATATATATATATATATATATATATATATATATATATATATATATATATATATATATATATATATATATATATTATGTAGAATGTTTATATATATATATATATATATATATATATATATATATATATATATATATATATATATATATATGGCCTCGGATCTGGTCGTGACCTCCCTAAGCTAACTTGTATCTTTTGGCGGAATTGAATCGTCTGGGTACACTGAATGTTAGAGGAATAAATGGCAAGGAGAAGAGGAGAGAGGTGATGGTAGTATTTAGAAAGGGTAAATTCGATTTGCTTGCTGTGACCTAAACAAAGAAGAAAGGAAGCGGTGAAGACGGATGGTGTGAGCTGAAATGTATGTTCGGGAGTGGATAGGAATGAGAAAGGGAGAGAAAGTTGCGATTCTCATGACTAACTTGTTGCACAGAGCTAAGGTAGATTATGTTTGTGTGAATACTAGAATACTAATAGTTAAATTCAAGTTTGAGAAGGTCAAGGTGTGTTTGGTTGTAACACATGGTTTGTATGATGGTGACGTTGAGTGGAGTGCGACTTTATGGAATAATCAGAATGATGTTTTGGACAAAGTGAGTAGGGGCTTCAGATTGATTGTGTTGGGCCATTTGAATGGTTGGATAGGTGATCGAAAAAGGAATGGTATAAAAGGAGCTTTTGGGGTTGTGGGAGAAATGAGATTGGTAGGAAGGTGATTGATTTCTATGAGAGGAGAGGTATGTATGTATGTATGTATGTAAGTAAGTAGTGTATTCTTCGATCACAAACGTATTCATAAGTATACCAGAGTAAGTATCGAAGTGAAAAGTATAATTGATTTTGCTTTGGTAAAGAAGGAGTTGTTGAAGTTAGTGATGGACGTTAATTAAAGCAGTTAGGGGGTTGGGGAGTTGGAGATGGGAATGTCATATCATTGTTGTTTTTTTACAAACACGTTAGGATGGAGAGGAAAGAGATAAGGAAGGAAATGGTGATAATTAGGAGTGAGAAATTTAAGTGAACAAAGTTATAAGGAAAAGTATGTGAGAGCACGTGCCAAATAAATCAATTCAGTGTGAAGGTGAAGCTAAACAAATCTGCACGCTAATGGTGGAAGCCTTTGTTAGTAGGTAAAAGAAGTATGTGGATGTGCCAAAGTTGGAAGTAAGAATGTCAATAATGTGTGTTGGAATGAAGAGGTGATGCAAACGGTTAAAAGTAAGGAAGATGCGATGTTGAATATGCTAAGCAATTGATGAGGCCTCGAAAGAAAGATGTTTGGAAATATATAAGGAGTAAAATGAAAGACGAATTTGCATTTGTTATTTAGGAGGAAAAAGAGGTAAATGAACAGTTTGGAAGCGAAGATGAATATGCGATTCGTGAAAGACGACTAGTCGAATCGGGAGAGTAATGTCTGATCGGAAGGTAAGTCACGCACACAAGAGTTATAGAAAATTAGCAGTGATGAGAAGAATCTTTCATAGATAATGATGTGCGGCTGGTATCCCTGTAAGAGCATATAGAGAGCGTGACTAAGGATAGGGAGCGTTAGGAATGGACGTTAGTGTGTCCGCTAGGAGCTGGTCGAGTAGAGATGTCGAAGTGACCTGCGTGATTTCTGGAGATCATCGAGCGTGCTCAGTATAGGTCATATATTCATGATGTAAGCTATATACATTATCAGTTGCTAGTGAATAGCAGCACTCTGATGGAGCGTACGTGAATGTTTAGTCGACGTTCGCATCGATGGAGGAAGAGATTAATAGTGAATGTTTGTGGGTGTGAGGTGCAAGAAATGATAATTAGTACGGAGGAGGTTGTAGGTAGAGTGAGAAAGTTTGAAGAATGGTCTAGTCGCAGGTCATAGATGGATATTACTGTTGGATAGTGTCAACGAAGGGAGGCGAGAATTGTGATGTGAGACTGACTATGTACGGCGTGTATTTAAGTGTTTTGTGGAGGGTATAGTGTTTCAGAAGGATTGAAGGAGAGCAGTGATAGTTCCTCTATATGAGGGAGAGGGAGATACGAGGAACTGTAGGAACTATAAGGGAGTTAGTTTATTGAATGTTGTAGGGAAGATATATGCTGGTATTTTGGTTGAAAGTGTGCGTTGGGTTATCTGTGAGAGACTGATTGGCGAACGAGCAAGATGCTTTTGAATGTGGTCAGAGGACATCTTAGATAGAAATTTTCCACATTGATTGAAAGTGATTGAGAAACATTGAGGGAAAAGAGAAAGTGTATTTACGGCTCTTTATGGTACTTGCGGCAGGTGTGTGACAGAATTAATAGGGAGACTCTGTGGCAGGTATTAATGATATATGGTGTTGGTGGTAGGTTTCTGAATGGAAGTGTGTAAGAATAAATGGAATTGAAAGTGATTGGTTTAATATTGATAATGGGTGATCAAGGTATGTGGTATGATCTCCTTGTTATTTAATTTATATGTCGGATGGGTGATGAAAGAATAAGATGGTAGGGAATTGTGTTAGAATGATGGAGAATGGAAGAGAGTGGAGGGTGTCCTGCTTATGTACGTGGATGATTTGGATCTTTTGTGGCGAATCTGAAGAGAGTTTTGAGAGGATTGTTGAGGGATCGGTGTGTACAAGGATGGGTTTGAAAGTAAATGTAGATAATAAAAGAGTAGGTGTTATGTAGTGAGTGAGAGAGACGCGCTTTTTTAAAATCATGTTAGTGGTTGCATACAATAAGTATCTAGTATATTTAGGATATATTGAATGGAAAAGGGAATATATGACTATGAGAGTGTAGTAGGGAAGACTATGAATGGTATAGGTAATTGGTGGCTAGTGCAATTAAATCTTTGGTGGATGTAAAGGGGCTAGGTGTTAAGTGCTCTAGGGTAGTGGTCTCCAAAGTGGGGTACGCGTACCCCGGTGGGTGAGCAAAGTGATTCTTGGGGGTACGCCAAAGAAGTATGCTCGACGATTAGTTGCGAGTGTAGACGCAGTTCACGTGAGCGGCGAAGATTCTGCTCATTTGGTTCCTGTGTTGGATTCTACGTACCCGCCGCTCAGTGCCGCATCATTCATACTTAATATATTATATTTATTATGTATAGGGTACACTTAATTATTTTCATCTTAGGGGGTACGCGATCAAAAAAGTTGGAGACCGCTGCTGAGTCTAGGGTTTTCCATCAGGGTTTGGTGTTACCTGTGTTATGTATAGTAGTAAAATTATGGTCTGAAAGAAGAGGTATAGATCTTGCGTCATGTTCTTCTTTTCCTTTTCCAGTGTATGCGACGCACCTCTCTCCTTTTAATTCCCGGGAAAAAAGTTTGTGGATAAATATATAATTAATTTATTTAATATTTATTTTTTTTTTTATATTTTATTATTTTATTTTTAATAATTTATATTATATATATAATCATATATAGAATATTATATATATATTATATATTATATACTATTATATATAAGATATATAAGTATATATAAATAATATAATATATATATATATATATATATATAAATTAGGTATCATGAGGTTGAAAGATTGTCTGCCTCTGAACCAGCTAAGCACCGTCAAAAGACTACAGAATCAAATAGTAGTAATAGTAGCAGCTCCTTAGGAAGCACATCTGCATCAGCAGAAAAGAAAAGAAAAGCAGATATTGCTGCAGAACGTAAAGCAAGAATCATGAGCAAAATGGCGAATTTGCAGAAAAATTTCATTCTTAAGAATGAAAGTTTGTTCAAAGAAACTCCAGACGTTGACAATACACCAGCTGCTGATATGCCTTCTTCGTTAATGGATACAAGTCCTCTTCCACCAGAAAATATGATCGCTGTTGGACCAAATCAGACACTTTCACCCCATAAAGATAATATGTAAGCTATAAAAATTAGTTGGAAATTGAATCATTTTAATGTTATTTACCAAAGTTAAATTATAGTGAGTAGAGTATCACTTTATTTATATTATTATTATATGATTTTATATATATATATATATATTATATATATATATATATATAGTATATATATTTATATATATATATATATATATATACTATATATATATAATATTAATATATTATTATATATATATATATATAATATAATATAATATAATATAATATAATATAATATATTGTTATTTATTTCCAAAATCCTTTTGCAACGAAATTTATATTTTTTCTAGTTACACTTGTATTCTGTGCCATCAAGATGATTCGGCGCTTCCTCATTCCTCAAAATGAACTGAAACATGCGGTGCATGGATTTGGGGCTCTTGGTTCAGTCGATCTCTAACAGTCTACTTGCTAAATAACGTTTAATATTGAGACACCTCCTAAGCCCAGATACTCACGATACTTTGTTACTTTCATTAGATCTTCATTGGGGTGCACATATATCTTCATGTGGGCATGCTATGCATGCTAAGTGTTGGCAAAGATATTTCGATGATGTATTATGTAGAGAACGAAGGAAACCTCATAGGTTAGTAACTATGTATAAATTCTTTATTTAATTTCTTTTTTTTTATCTGCTATGCTTTGGGAAGGATGTAAATACCTTCCGATATGAGGATTTGTTCATGTTCTATTTAAAACTCAAAATATTTTAGATTTTTTTTTTTTTTTTTTTTGATAAAATTAAAACACTTGAAATTAAAAGGAATGTGAACTGACATTAGATTTAAAAATTTCTTTGTAGAAAATGCAGTAACTTTTGTGATTCCTCTTTCTTATATTCTTTATAAAATGAGAATTTATAAAAAGTGTTAACTGTTACTTTACTACTACTTCTTTCACTTTTCCTATTTCTTTCGAAGCTACAACTGCTCTCTTGCATTTTACTAAATTTGAATTCTTAATTCAAACATCTGAATCTAATTTCACTTTAGACAGTTTCAGAGCTATTCCTTATATATTCTCCATTTTCCATCAAACTCATTTATCCTTAATATTGTAATTTCTTTATAATTGTGATTTTTTTCTCTCTCTCTCTCCTCTCTCCTCTCTCTTCTCTTCTTCTCTCTCTCTCTCTCTCTCTCTTTCTCTCATCCTCTTCTCTCTCTCGTCTCTCTCTCTCTCTCGTCCTCTCTCTCTCTCTCTCGTCTCTCTTCTCTCGCTCTCTCTCTCTTCTTCTCTCTCTTCTGTCTCTCTCTGCTCTCTCTCTCTCTTCTCGTCTCTCGCTCTCCTCTCTCTCTTCGGGTCTCTCTCTGCTCTGTCCGCTTGCTCTTTCTCGTCCCGTCGGTCTCTCTCTCTCGTTGCTCTGCGGTTCTCGTCTGCTGCGCGGTCGTTCTCTGGTGCTTCGTCTCTTCCAGTGCCTGTCTCTCGTCGTTCTCGGTCATCTGCTTCGCTCTCTCTCGGTCGGGCTCTCTCCCTCTCTCTCTCTCCTCTCTCTTCCTCCTTCTCTCCTCTCCTCTCCTCTTCTTCTCTCCTCTCTCTCTCCTCTCTTCTCTCGTCTCTCTCTCTCTATTCTCTCTCCTCTCTCTCCCCTCAGACACATCACAGCGGGTATAGCGGGGACTTCTTTCGACTTTATTATATATATATAATATAATATTAATATACATATAATCTATATATATATATATATATTAATATATATATATAATAATATATATTATATATAATAATAATATATAATATATATATATATATTTATATATTTATTATATTACTTTTTCATCCTGTAACAGAACAAGGCAAATCATGAGTTTTGATATTGAAAAAAATGAGTATTTGTGTCCACTGTGTGAGAGCTTGTGCAACACAGCTCTTCCTTTACTTCCAACGGTTACTTCAAACATTAGGCAAAATAATGTTGCCCCATTCCTCAAGAAGCTCAAAATTTGTGCAGATTTTTGGGTTAGAGCTTTAGAACATACTATAAAGGAAAGGGTACTGTATTTTCTGAATATTTTCCTCTATAGTTGATTCAACTCAATAGATATGATTTTTTTTGTTGATGTACTTGTTATTGAAGTAGATTTGTTTTCTTTTTCTTGATGTACTTGTTATTGAAGTAGTTTGTTTTCTTTAGTCTTCAAGTAAAGAAGATTCAAAGGAGTCTTCGCCTGAGAAAAAGGAAAAAGGAGATGAAAAAGATGAAGATATATCTGAAACTGCAGTTTTGAAAGCTTTAAGCACTCTATTAAAATCCATTGATGAAGACCCAACACAGAATTCTAATCATAAAAAATTGGTTGAACACCTTAGGAAACAGGTGTGCTTTTTTCCTTCTTAGTAATTTTTAACAATTTTACCTTTAAAATTTTTAGTAAAAGACAAGTAGAACTGATAAGCCCTTTCACTCATTCGAGTTAAAATAAATTTTTAAAATGTTGAAATAATAAATAGTGTTATATTGTGCGCTTATTCATATATATGCATTGGGCAAAAGGGTGAAGATATGGTAAGTATAGTAAATTCCTTAATGATGTATATTATAAACGTTGTACTAGTAAATCACATTTATTTTAGAAAAAACGAAGACATTTAATGAATGCTCAACAAAAAATTCCTCCTATTGAAGAAGTAATGAAAGATTTAAGTCACTTGACTTCTGCCTCTCCTGCTTTGACAGAATCGACAGAATTCAGAAATTTATTTATATGTGATTCAGTCACTCCTTATCCAGAATTTTCGCGCTTGGCTCTGGAAATGATTAGCGGATTTTCATTAACTATTTATACAGTGAGTTTCATAATTACATTATATATATATATTATATTATTATATATATATTATTATGAAATATATATATAATATAATTATATATATATATAATATATTTAATATATATTATATATTAAAATATATTATTAATATAATTTATATATATATATATATATATAATTATATATAGTAATATTTACTATTATAATAATATATATATAATATATATATTATAATATATATATATAATAAATATTATAATATTTAATGCAAACTTGGCAGTAGGCCTGGGCTTTCTTTTCGACGTTTGTCATGTGCTCCTACCTTTCTTTTCCGATGCTTGACAGCACTACCCCAATCTTGGGGCAAAAGAGGAAGGTGAACGAAAGAAAGGAAAAGAAGAAAATATATACTATATACTATATATATATATATAATATATATAACTATTATATATAATATATTATATATATATATATCATATATATATTAGTTTAATATTATATTTTATATACTTATAAAATATATATATATATATATATAATTATATAATATATATATATATTATATATAATATATATACTATATTATATATATTATATAGAATATATATATATATATATAATATATATATATAATACGTCAAGATTGTTATGGTGGAAATCAATTTTATTTATAAAACTTTCAGCATGGGTTAGGTGTTAACCCTGACAGTGATAATCCAAGAATTCCTCAAATGGTTTGGGCGAGCACTGCGTACACCATTAAAGTTCTCGAAGAGCAAGGAATACAAAGAAAGCAGCATTATTAAGTTCTTGTTCATTCAAGACTTTTTGAAAGCCTTGTAGCCTAGTATATTTGCAGACGTATATCCCAGATGCCTCGACCCTTCTGAGGTAAGAATAAAATTTTACTGAAGTGATCATGAGCATGATATTTAGATATCATTAGATTTAATTATATTAATATATATATTATATAATATATTATATATATATAATATATAATATAATAAATATATTATATATATTATATAATATTAATATATATAAAAATATTATTATATTAAATAATATATATTATATTACAGAGGGGGCGGTTAGGCTGGGCTTCTTTTCGACGTTGTTCAGTCTCCTACTCTTTTCTTTTCCGATGCTTGTAAAGCACCTTACCCCCAATCTTGGGCAAAGAGGAAGGTGAAGAAAGAAGAAGAAAAGAATAATATATATAATTTTAAATATATAAATATATATATTAATATATATATTATATTATATATTTATATTATATATTAAAATACCGGTATATATAGTATATAATATATATATATATATATTATTTTATATATATATATATTAATATATTAAATACTATTATATATATTATAATACATATTATAATATATATATAACGGTATAATATAATATATATATTATATATATTATATATATATTATATATATATAATATATTATTATATATATTATATGAGGTTTTATGACGGTTAGTGATGTTGATATGTGAGCGCTTTTGGTATGTATATTTGTTTTAATATATATATATTATATTATATATAGATTAATAATATATATATTATATATATTATATGTGGTAAAGAAAACTTTTGGGATTGAACCCCCGCATAATTGCGAATGAGGCATGCATACCCGGTGCTTTACGATCGAGGCCTTCCTCCAACCAAAAAAGTTAGGTTTCCAAGATAGTTTTAAAGCAACCGAGCTCCCTTCAAGTCGACATCAACCAGTTCAGCTGTCCTATATTTGTTCATTTATTGTAAGATGTTTAAATATTGCTATTATAATCGCAAATATATAAGATGTAAATCAAAGAACATTTATGGGAAGTAGATTTCACTGCCTTCATTTCTGGGATTGGAACCACCGATGTTGCGAACGAGGACAATACCCGGATGCTTACGAACAGCATCCCCACCCAAAAAAAAGTTGTTACAAGAACAGTTTTAAGCAACGAGCTCCCTTCAAGGCGACATCACCAGGGTCTCAGGTGTTGGAGGATAGCTCAGTCGTAAAGCACCGGGTATATTGTCCTCATTCGCAACACCTGGATATGGAAATTGTGTAACAAAGCATTTAAGGAGGCTATTGTTCCGAAGGATTGGATGAGAGTCGCAGCAGTACCATTATATAAGAGTAAAGGGAATTAGGGGAACTCTGAAACTATAGCATACTCATGTATATAGTGGTTCGCGAATCGTCGATCTGTCTTCATAATTAGTTTAAAGAAGTGTTGTGGGAGGATTTGTTTAATTTTCTTTCAAATGTCCATCGATGATAAGGACTGTGTTGAGAAGAAATTCCTTTTGATGGTAGAGGTGTGATAGATTAAATTTTTATATTGAAGCAAATTAATGAGAAAATAAGAATGGCGGCGTTTTGTGAGGGTGTATGTTTATGGGCCTGACCCAGGGAATGAACCCCTTACATTGACCAGATACCACAGTGGGGGTCTGTCGCATTGTTGTGAAACCCAAGGGTGGATATTCTGCATAACTATTGTTTCTGGTGTATGTTGCTGACCTCACCTACAATCTGGAGTCAAAGAGGAAGACAAGGAAAGAAAATAATAAGCAGGGCACTCTCCACTCTTTTCCATTCTCTATCAGTCTAACACCATCCCTACCTTTAATTCTTTCATCACCCATCCATTTACAAATAAAATAGCCATGGAGACATAAAACATAACTGCCTCACTTCACTATTATTATTAAACTCTTCATTCCCCACCCCATTTAATTTTACACACGCTTCATTATCTGCATACATACTTTTGATTTAAATGAGAAGCCTACCACAAACATCTGCCACAGAGCTTTCCTATTAATCCTCTCATATGCCTGTTCCAAGTCGTTTAAACCTAAATACAATTTGTTCTTCTCCCATGATTCGACGCACTCTTTCAACCAAAACCTAATTAAACCGTAGATTCTACTTTTTCCCCTATCACCCTTGCCATTATACTAGGGTACCAGCACTGCTCTGCTCAAATCCTTCGGAACTACACCCTCCATAAACGCTTGTACCAACTACATATACCAGTCAATCACGGTCTTGCCTCAATTTTTTTATCATTTTACCATCTAATTCCCCACTTTCCTCTTTTTCTTTCCTTCAATAATTTTAAATAAAGCAACATAATGATCTGATATTCTCATCCCCAAACCCCTCATATATTTAACATTCATAACATATTTCAACATCATTTTCAACAACACACAGTCTATCATTCTTTTCACTTCAATACCATCTCTACCTATGCCAACTCTCGTATTTGAATGGATACTCTTGTGCTCGAAGAATGTATTACCCACAACATTTCTTGTCACGAAATCAATCACCTTACCCTACCATTTTTATTTTCTCACGCAGCCTCAAAGTCCTGTTATACAATCTCTTTCATTATAATTTAATTTATTATTTTATTAATATATATTATTATTATTATTATTATCATTACTATTATTATTATTATTAATTGCATTTCGGTTTTATGGATTTGCAACAGGCATACGATAGGATTAATAGGAGTTATGGCAGGTGTTAAGGTTATGGGTGTAGTGGTAGCTTCTGAATGAAATCAAAATGTGTATGACGATTAGTCGAGGCGAGATTGTAAGAATAAATGGGAGTCGAAAGTGATTGTTTTAATATTAATAAGCAGTGGGTAAGGGACTCTATCCCCCTTTGGTTATTCAAATTTGTTTAGGATGGTATTGAAAGAATTAGATGGTGGCAGGAAATGGTTGTTAGCACGGTGGAGATTTGAAGAAGATAGAGGCCTACCTATGATATGTGCGTGATTTTGGTATGGTGTGGCGAAATGCTGAAGCAGATTTTGAGCAGGATTATAAGGATTTTGCGCCAGAGTATGTAAAAGGAGGTGGATTCTTTGAAAGTAACTAGTAGGTAAGGATTGGTTAGTGAAGTGAGGACAGTCCATCCGGTTGGAAAGATTTAGTGGTGAGCTGGACAAGATGTCAGAAGTTTAAATCATTAAAGGATATATTTGGATATAAGTAACGGATGGATGCAGAATTAGTAGGAAAGTTCGTAATGGTAGGAAGGTCGCGCTGGTGCAATAATTGCAGTGAGATGTTAAAGGGACTAAGTCTTAGGAGTGCACTTAGGGTCTTTACGTGAGGTTATGTTGATATACTGTTTAATTAATTATGCGATTTGAGTCTGGAATAGAGATACAGATCTAAAGTTCAACGTTTTCAGATGGACAATCTAGGAGCATGCTAGGTTAGATGTTGAGAAGAATTGTTAAAAATGGAGGATGAACGTATTAGAGAGTTTGTGGTGTGAAAAAAAAGGAGTAAATGAGAGAATAAATTGAAGTAGTTTAGTTGTTTTGGTCATGTGGAAAGGTAGATGATAAGTCGGGTTAAGATGTTATAGTGGTGAGTGTGTTGTAAATCGACGGACTGGGAGCCAAAGAAAAAGGATTTGAGATCGCTAAAGAGATGACTGGAGGCATGAGAAATGTGAGTCTTGCGCAGAGGGGAGAAGAAGGTGACATTAATAGGGTAAATGGCGAGGTTTTGTGAGGGGCTGGTTGTGGCCCAACCTGCAAGGATAACCACTTGACCGAGATGCCATAGTTGAGTGTCCGTCGCGGTCCGTGAAGCTCTAGGGTGGATTTTCTGACTGCGAGGAGTTCTCACTAAAATTTATAAAGGGAGCGGTAAGGCTGGGTTTTCCTTTCTACTTGCGTCATATTCTACTACTATTCTGTTTCCGGTGCATGTTAGACCTTACAGTCTTGGGGAAAGGTTGTGATTTATATATATTATTATTATTATTATTATTATTATTATTATTATTATTATTATTATTATTAATTTATTATTATTACTAGAATATGAACATAGCGTGTGTTCGCCTTTTAAGTTTACTTCTGGACTCTTCATATGAAGAGGATTCCCTCTGCATCTTCGAATGGGATGCGTTTAGCATGTTGGTGTCAATGTGCTTTAGTATTTATTCTCTCTTCTCGAAAGCACAGTACACAGCCAAAGGATCTATTCAGGCATGTTCATTTCTACTTATTTTTTGTTTATATACTAATGGGGAAAATGTCAAACTATTTCTTTGTATATATATTTATTTATTTTTTATTTATTTTTTTTATTATTATTATAGATATTTCAAGTAAATGGGGAACGTTTCCTATTTATTTATCTTACTTTTATGCTGAATATCAATATATCTATTTTACAGGATCTCTATATTCTGCGAGTTAGTTTTTTCGCACACGTGGTTCAGATTTTATTGCAAATAAATGAAAATGACCTTGAAGTTGAAATGGAGTGTGATTCAGAATCCACGAAATCGTTTTCAAGTATCTTTGATTATGCCTTAAATGATGAAAATTCATCTGATGGCAAATTTTTACTCTCAATTTTAAATGGTAGTAGACATTATTTAGGCCTTCCAGCTGTCAATGTAAACTCTTCAAAATTGCTGGATTACGTCAAAGAACAATGGTAAACTTATATTTATCATGCTTTTAGCTCTATGTCATGTATAGATAAAGTATAAAAACAATTAAATATTATTTTCTCATTCTCGTGTCTTATAGCTTGCCATTCCTAAGATGTTGTGGCCTTTTTTTTCATCTTCTAACGGAAGTTCCGGTTCCAGAGGAATTGAAATCCAATGTCTGGGTTCCAGAATCTGAATATTTTTGTCTACTTCGGTATTTAGGATTGGAACCACATTTTTTTATTAATTTCAACGTTCGCTGTTTTGATGATCTTCTTAAGGTGTAAGTTTTATTTTGATGATTATATATATATATATATATATATATATATATATATATATATAATATATATATATAATATAATATATATTATATATATTATAAATATATATATACATATTATATAATTTATAGTTATAAAATTATATATATACTATAATATTATAATATATACTAATATATTATATATATTATATATATATATATATATATATATACTATATATATATATATAATATATATATATATATATATATATTAAATGAGTTCTTCCTACTAAAACGTTTTCTTTAACGTTTTTTATAGTTATTCCATGATTAACTTTAATATTAAATTCAACATAAACTTCAAGAATAGCGTCGTACCGCCATTCGATCTGGGCCATGAAACTGCCCGCTCATATATTTCAATACTTCCAGGATTAAAGCGATAATTTAACCAGCGGTATTCTTACCCTTTTTCGTTTTAATTTTGCTTAATCTTTCATTTATTTGCCCAACTTTCGCAAAAAAAAAAATAAAGAGAACTTTTATTCGTAACATTATGAAATTTTGCAAAAATAGATACTTCTATAATGTTATCAACTCGTGCCGAGCACGAGTGCAGGAGTCGCCTCACCTGATAATATAATATAATATATACTCATTATATTATATATATAATTATATATAATATATATATCCTTATTAATATACATGTTATATATTATATAAATATCATATATAATATATATATATATTATATATACCAATATATATAACTATATATATAATACCGTAATTAATATATCATATATATATAATAATTATATACTATATATATATAATAATATACTATATATACCTATATATAATATATATATATATGATACTATATTATACTAATATATTATATAACTATATATATACTAAATATATATATATCAAAAAACGGGTTCGAGTGTAAACACCCGAAGATGCCAGAAGTAATGTCCGAAATCAAAAGTTTAAATCTTTGGACGCATATAAATGAGCATCTTATTCCTCTTCCCAAAGACTATTCGAGTAGGGCTGATGAATACTGAATAGTCGCAGTTTGCACCTTGGTCCACGCTTCCATCGGTTGAACTGATTCAACGATACTCCTACAAGTGTAGAACCCATAACGTGTCGGCAAAATGCTATTGCTCTCAGGTAATTATAAGTATCTATCTTTGCATTTTAATATATAATAATGATAATATATTATATAAATACTATATATAATATAAATAATAATATATAATATAATTATAAATATATAATATAATATTATATATTATATATATATATATATAAATTAAATATATAATAATAATAATAATATATATATATGAATCGTTTTGTAGAAGTCACTTACTATTTAGGTGAAAGGCCTACATAGTAATTAGAGGAAGCGATTGAAAAACTTAAGACAGCGAAATCAAATATGACTTAACCATATCCCACACCCCACCACCCCAAACCAACAGCAACAAAATAGATTACCTAATTTGCCCTTGAGCTCATCTCTCTCTTCTCTCTCTCTCTCTCTACTCTACTCTCTCCTCTTCTCTCTCTCCTCTCTCATCCCTCTCTCTCGTCTTCCTCTCTCTCTCTCATCTCTCTCATCTCTCTCTCTCTCTCTCTCTACTCATCTCTCTCTCTCTCTCAATCTCTCTCATCTCTACTACATCTCTCTCTCTCTCTCTCTCCTCTCTCTCTTCTTCTCTCTCACTCTCTCATCTCTCTCCCTCTCTTCTCTCTCTCTCTACTACATACTGCTCGCTTCTCTACTCATTCTCTCTCGTCTCTCGTCTCTCATCTCTCCTCTCTCTCTCTCTCTGCTCTAAATAATATATAATATAATATCTAAAATATATCTCTATCTCCTCTATATAGTATCTTCTCAATCAATAATATCATCTATCTAATCATCAGCCTGTTTTTCATTTACTCTTTACACCCTCGTATTCCAAATCTATAAAAAATTTATTCATTATATGCATATTCAGAGCTAAATTCAACAGATTGAAGCCAAAAATGCGATCAAAATTCACAGAAAAGCAAAATCCGATCAGCCCACAACACAAACCCCCCAATTAAAGAGCTCGAAAGAAAAGCACTGCATCATTTCACTCCCCCAACTTCACTCCTGCCCAGCGAGCTGACTCTCCCCCTGTGGGCCCCCCATGTTATTTCACTTCAAAGTATAAGGAGCTTTTGTTAGTAGGAATAAAAAATCTTCTTCTCTCTGGAAGAATTAAAGGTAAAATTCGGTCATTTTTAGAACAAGGACCCTAGAAAGTTTGTTCAAAGTTCCAATGCGTGTGGAAGTGAGTCTAATAAGGTTTCTGGGTATGGCAAATAAGATAGACGCGTACCTTCCCCAAACCAAGAAATAAGCCGCACCATGCAAAATCATAAAAAGCTATAATTGACAATATAACTTTGGAGAACCATTAGCGCAACCACCATCAAAGGTTTATATGATTTACATAACAATCCATTTCAAATTTAACTAAGTTGGGTCAAAATCTGCGCATTAAAGTTGACCTTGCTTTAACTAGTAGTACCCTTGGTGGTTTGCTCTTTTTATGTTACCATTTATGAAATGCGTTCACTAATTTTTTATTTTAATTAATTAACAAAAATTAAGGTAGTTATTCGGATTACCTCAATTTTTAAAAATATATTTCATTGTTTAATCACATATTTACATTTTATCAGCCCTATTTTAATCACACGAAATTAAAATGCAAAAGTCCATTAATGTAATTGATAAATCTCCAAAACAACTAAAAAAACATTAACTTACAAACTTCAGCTTAATGGTCCTTTGTTTAAAGTAACTTATACACTTTCCACACTGCTGATATGCACACAAAAAGCTGATGACAAAATATTTATTTACTGTTCATGCACGAATACAATTAGCCAGTATATTGTGAATGTGAATATAAAATGTAAAGTAATACCATAGCACTAGAAGAGTTCTTTATTTTTAACAGTTTTGTCCACATATTCAATAGTGATGATTTTATCTGCAATAAGTATAATATATATATATATATTATATATATATATATATATATAGTATTATATATCATATTTATAATATATATATATATATAATATATATACTATATCGATCACCCACCTTCTCTCCCCAAGACTGGGGTTAAGGTGCAATACATGCACTGGAAACAGAAGTAGAAGAAGAATATGATGAAAGTCGAAAAGAAATCCCAGCCTTACCGCCCCCTGTTATACCTTTTAGTAAGAAGCTCGGCACGCAAGCTCAGAAAAATCCACCTGGACTTCACGTGACGCTGACGCCTGACCCTCACCTCTGGCATCTCGTCAAGTAGAGTTATTCCCCCTGACCCGCGGTGGGCCACAACCATACCCCCTCACACAAACCCCCCATTCACTCCTATATGCACTTTTCTTCTCTCGCCTCTGTCAAACTCACTCCTCCTTAGAGCGGCCACACTTTGCTCAGATACCTGAAATTTCCAGATTTCTTTGGGATATTGGTTAGAAGGACAGTCTGGAAGGAATGGACGTGATATATTATATATATACTATATTACTATAATATATATATAATATACTCAATACCTAATCCTAATAGATCATATATACATATATACTATATATATATATATAATATATATATAAATACTAATATATAATACTCTATATTATACATACTATCAGGCTTACGACTTTGCTTGGAAAGTCACGGCGGAAAGTCAGGGAAAAAACAATAAATTGGACAAGAGACGTTTTCACAATATGCTTGAAAGTCAGGGAAATTCCAAAAAATTCAGGGAATTATTAACAAATTTCCAAAACATATGAAAGAAATGATATCATGCGGACACGTTACATACATTTTTGATATATTTTTTTATCCTTACTGTATAATTGTGGAATGAGAGCTGTATTTGATAAGTGAATGACAAGGATGGGCGAGGAATGACATTCCATAAGTCTATTCATCCTGTTTCTTCTATTTTTAGGTTTCACTAATTACCTACATATTTTACCTATCTCTGTTCTTAGAAAGATTGTTATCCAAGAATGAATTTGTCATAGGTGAAGATTTGTTCATGAAAGTCTTATTTCTGGATATGCACTCTATGACTAAT
Source organism: Trachelipus rathkii (assembly GCA_015478945.1). Taxonomy (NCBI): domain Eukaryota; kingdom Metazoa; phylum Arthropoda; class Malacostraca; order Isopoda; family Trachelipodidae; genus Trachelipus; species Trachelipus rathkii. The sequence goes on from JABUQX010063342.1 coordinate 41,844, forward strand.
AACTGTTTATCTACCTCTTTTTCTTTTTAGGGAATCATTTATACTCTTTGAGGTTTTTTTTTAATATTTTGAGCGTTATGACAAGCGTGAAGATTTCTTAGATTTTTTAGATGCAGTAAGAAGGTATTTATGTATTAGATTTAAATAACAAGGACTTCAAGCAACAAAACGCCTCTAACTATTCAAGCGACCAGCGGACCCTCTGAGAACGTCAACTGAACTTTGTTCAATTCTGTTCACAAGCATTTACAATTCGTACTCGGACATCTAATATATATGAGAAAGAATTTAAACTTCAGTCCAAGGTACCACAAATGCCTGCATAACCAACAACAAACCAGGCTTTTCAGCATTAGATCCCTTACCAATGACAAACATTCCGAATGCCAGAACTGTGGCAAATCCAAAAATGACAGAAAAGGATATTAGAAAGATGTCCTCCCTTAAGTACCAAGCCTGTACACAATGGCTCTCATCATTTAAAATAACCCATAGTATAGTTTTTCACAGCCAGAACACCAGCCCGAAAACAAAGATAATTCAATTACTATTTGCTAGTAAGCATTAAGTGACACCCAGATAAGACGAATCACAGAATAATCTTGTTGCTTAAAGAAAGAAAAGCACGGTATAGATCTACATATTCAGTGACAGCTCTATACATACTTGAATTAAACATTCAACAACTAGTTCTTGAGATTGGTGATTGTAACCTTCCTTAAGAGACTTCAATATGAGATTCTTTTCTTAGATATAGCACCCCTGAGCAATACAATAGTTTATGCGGAAATCTTTAGGACAAATTAATTAAAGAAAATAAGCTGATATTTTTCGCATCGAACATGCAGACAGTCAGGCAAGGAGGTATTTATCTATAAATTAAAAGCAGCCATAATTAGTGAAGAGAATCTGACCAAAAAGAACATAGAATCTGATTTTTCACAAGACAACAGAATTAGCAAATGCTAGTAGATCTCATGAAATATTCATAAAGAATCCATATCCACGCTCAAAAAAAAATGTCTGACAAATGTAAGAGACACCTGCCCAAAATAGGAAGATAATGAAAAAGAAACACTCTACAAAGAAGTCCCAAAACGAAAAGCAAAAAAGAGAGAATAAAAAAGCGTTGAAAACAAAAAGAATATACTACTCCTACCAAGAATCATAAACTTAGAAAGAGCAGAGCAAGGAACAAGATAGATTTAACCCACTGAAAGCGCTTAACAGAAGAAGAAAGAGATCTCAAATTCAACAAATATCAAATAAGCTCCTTGAGAAGAAAAAGTTTAAATCACTAACATCTCCCCCCATCCTTTAGCAGCCTTCTAGGCCATATACAGTGGACGCTATTCACCTGGCTATTAATGTAAAGCTTATTAATTTATTTTCTTTGTATAAATTGAACACTGTTTCTTTTGGAAAAAAAAAAGGAGTGCTTTGGACGGCTATTGGGAAGGTATAGGTCAATTACAAAAAGCATAACTAATTTATCTTTACATCCATCCATTATATTGACAATTTCTAACACGTAAATTTTCAATAACCTATATAAAATGCTTACAACTTCAGCTGAGGATCTCAAAGCATTTAGGTGTACCCTACAGACCATTTACTACACCAAAACACTCAACCAAAACACAACACCACCGGGGGGGCGCCTGCACCCCACGTCAGGGAAAATTTGCGATATTGTCAGAGGAAGAGTCAAGGAAAATCCCAAAATTCACACAACCTTTAGTGCTTGAACACATAGTAACCTACTCATACCCATCATACTAACCCCCATCACTCACTACTCATACTAACTATATATATACCACCTAATATCACCCCTATCCTCATCACCTAACTATACACTACATAACTACTAATAATAGACTTATATATACATAATACAATATAACACTATATAATAATAATATCTATTCTGTAAATATACTACTATATATATATATAGAAACAATACATTGACCGCTACTACCTAATACATACACCTATTAATATATAACTATTACTATATACACTAAGTATATACAAGTATACCTATCATACCCTACCCATAATACTACCACTATATATATAATACTAATCCTAAATACCCTAATATATAGCTAAACTCACCTAATATACCACTCATATCCATTGAAAAAACCAACTTTTACTTTCGACAACCCACACCCCGTAAAATGATAAGTATATGTGAATGAAAAATCTCTCTCTCTCTCTTCTCACTCACACTCTAAAAACAACTCTTACAACGATAACACTAAATTCATGTGCTAAACTTTCTTCTTAATGTCACATAAAAGAACATTTCTAATATTTCCAAGCGGTATATCCCAAATACATTTAAACCCAAATCTCCACATATAAACCCGAAACGCGTCATATTATCTTTAAAACTATCTCTGAAATGAAAAAATAATTACTATAATAAAAATATAATTAAAATATAATATTACCATACAATATAAATAATAAATATACTAAAATAAATAAATATAAAATAAATAAAATAACCAACATATATATACTTAAAATACTACAACATTTATTTTCTAAACCATATAATAATATACTACCCAAAACCAAAATAATATAGTAAATATATATATAGATAACCATATATACTATAAAATAAAATAATAAATATATATAAATATACAATATAATACATATATTATATGAATTTATTTTATTTACAGGCTAGTTGTGGACTCTCCATATATATCCTTAGAATGAATATAAAAAAAAAAAAAGGTGAGCGCTGACAATCATAGGAAATTACCAAAGAAAGGCAATAACCTCTACGCCTCCAGATTGACACCCTTCAAACTCATTCTCAGAATTGCACAACATAGATGGCTCTTCTACATAAGCGCTCACCCTTGAACAAAAAATGTGAGATCAGCGCACACCACGGACAGGGAACATCACAATGTTAAATACTACTGAATCGTAATCCATCACTGAAATAATCAATTATATTATTCCCTATCAATACAAAATATAATAAATAATACCAACAAAATCCACTCATATCATATACAATAAATCATACTAATCAATAAACAAAATGCCACATATACACTCAAATAAAAATAATAAACATCATATATATACAATATAATAATACAATAAAATAGTATAAAAAAATAATAAAATCAAAATAAATAACTATATATACTAATAATAATATAATTAAAATATATGGTCGGGTAAAAAAGTAGCGTCCATAGTAAGAACACCAAATACCAAACTTTCGAATAGTTATCGAGCAAAGTAAATTGTACTATTAAGCAACGAATTTGTATTATGCGATTGTAATAATCCATATGAATCATCATATCCAAATGTAACTTAAATAAATATCAATCAAATTATGACAACAAGATTGATTATTAAGTCTATAGGATCAATTTAATTATTCAAAGTTGCCAACATATATAGAAAGTATAACCGATAGTAAAGATAGCAAAAAGTTGAAACAACTAAGTAATCGGTAAATACAATTCAAAAGGAAAATTATTTTTAGTTATACGGAATATCAAATAAAATAATCGTATGTCTTCCGATATACTTCAATCCTTCAATGAATTCTTGGACGCAAAACTTAAATGGAAACACTGCCTTCTACAACTAAATGTTAATAATCAACAACTAACAAGTAGTTCTAAATTTTTCAAACTAGCTCACCGTCCTCACCTCTATATTTTATAATCTAAGTGTTCTCTACACTGATAAAATATTACTGCACGTTAGTTCGTGTAATTTGAACATTTGAGCCCTTCCAGGACTGACTCTCCTTACTAATTTTTTTATTATATATTTATTTTATTTTTTATTTTCTGCAGATCCCCTACAACATATACTATAGAAAGATATATTTGCATAAAGACGGAGATGAATCAAGCGGGAAAAATTATCTTTTTCGCTTGGTTAACTAAAACGAATTTGATTATGAATAAAAAATTGTAATATATATAATATTAGATGATATATAGATATTATATATAAAATAAGGTGATTTAAGTCTATTTAAAACTTTGAAATGTATATTTTATATTGTATTTAACAGGAAAAGTCGAAAGTGAACCCGTGTATTCATAAGAATAAGATTTGTAATTTATTTTAATAAGTACTTTTCACATTACATAGCTTAAATTATACACTTGTATTTTAAATTGTTATATTACAATTTTCTTTTAAAGAGGCAAGGGACTCGATAATATTACTATAAGCATAAGATATAAACTTTATGCAAGCAGGTAAAGTGACCTAATTGAAGTTGACGATAAATTTTTAACTTAATAACGTAGTAGTAATTTTATCGTGGAGTTTAAAGCGAAGAAGGGCCCCACCTTTGTTATATTCTCACGTGTAAAATGAAGCGAGAGGTATAAATTAAAAATAATAAAGTAAAAAGAAAAGTGATATTATTTTTAATCGTTAATCTTTCAAGAAAATTCAATCTATTTACTCACTTCAACAATTTTCTTTAGGAATAGTTGTTTTCGGTCCGTATCAAGAAATTTTATCAAAGAAAGGTTGCTTTAAATTTTACTGCTAAGACATTTTCCGTTGTCAGTTGTGTTAAATTTTAAGTCTCAACAAACCTCTTTATTCCCATCTTAACACTAGTCTTTATTAAACACTTGACATATTTCTTGTATTCCTTATTTTGACAACTTCAATTACACTTTCGATTTTACATTAATAACAGGTTGCATGTGATAGGAATTGTACCCGTACCCGTACCCGCAACCCCATATCTTCCACTTCAACATTTCATTGATTACGTCATGTTACAGCTTTATCAGTTTTCCATAAACTATATCGCTAAATAGTAATATATATATATATGTATATATAGTAGATAAATTGAATAAATATACAATATAGTATATAATATATATATATACTAATATTATATATATAAATATATATACTTATATATAATATATATAATTAATATAATATATATATAGTATAATATAATAAAATAATTACAAAATCAATTATTAACTGAAATGGCTACTATAATGACTCCTTTCTTTCTAGCCTTCTTTGTTATTATGAGAGATTTAAATGTTTTTATTTTTCAAACCAATTTATTTAACACCTTAAATACAAAAGAAATTACTAAAAGACACGGAAGTAATTACATCTAAAAAGAATTTAAAACCTCAACTGCATCTGTTATGATTGAGTTATTATTATAATTATTAGGAAGTACAAATAGTAGTAAAGCGCTAGATAGTTTACCCACCCACAACCACCCCCACCCAAACAACACGCTGCCACATAGACCACCCCAAACAACAACCTTCCCTCGAACCTTCTAATCAATTCCTCATATACAGAACTTTTATCCTCTCCTTAGAAACCATCGGATTGAAAATATACACAAACCCAAACCCCGATAAACTTACACATAATTAAATATTATTGAATAAACACTCAAAAATAAAAAAATGTTCACCTTGCCTAATTCTATAAGCTCTGAAAAAAATTTATTTCAACAGAAAACAAACCGAAAAAATACTTTTGAAAAAAACAACCTTACTCATTATTTCATTTCAAAGAATCAACAGTCAATCCCTTCTACAAACATATTAACTCAATTTCTTTCTTTGTATTGGAAAAAGAGTCTACATAGTTCGATGATCAGATGGTTGAAAAAACTGCTCGCAATTTACAAAATAACAGTGAAGAGTCAAACTTCAAAGGTATCATCTGCCTTCAATAACTGACAAGGCGAATTAGTACTGTCGATTGACAATAGCACTTTTAATCCTCTATAGCCGCTGAAAACCAATCCATAAGAAAGAAGATAAATAATAACAATACCATAAAAATAATAACATAAATACACTATCAATAATATAATAAAGTAACTAAACTAACTAATAAAAATATTGCTACTGATAAAGATTTTCCTCATTTTAGGTCTATAAAGGCAAGGAAAGTGAAAAATATATCATTGTGATGAAATTAAATTGTTACCTTATTTCATTTCCAGTTCGTTCCAAACTAAGTGATATAAACTAAATATATATATATATATTATAATATACAATATATCATATTATATAATTATATATAAATATAATAAACTATAAATATAATAAATAAAATATTATATAATACTATAAAATATATATACTTAAAATCTATAAATATATATAAAATATATATATCAGGTGATTATTACGTAAGCTTAATCTTTCTTTCGTAGTATATATTTTTTACTGTTAAGTTATTATTTCCCCTTTGGCATAAATATTTTTTTTAAAATATCTCTCTTT
>JABUQX010063343.1:0-10000 GCA_015478945.1 Trachelipus rathkii
CGTTATCGTTCTATTATCAGGAATTTGGGTGTTTAACCGTTTTCCGCGTATTTATCGTGAGAGCGCTTTCATACGTTTTCGTGCGCCGCTTCAATATATATATATATATATATATAGCATATATATATATAATACTATATATATATATAATTTTTGAATCTTTATATATATATATATATATATATCTTTATACATAATAATATATATATAACATATATATATATTCTTACTGCTCTCGCCGCCACCCATGCATAACCCGCCCCATATACAATATATATATATATACTATATAGCATATATATATATATGATATATGTATATGTATATATGCTCTAGCAACTATATGAATAATTCATAACTATAATATATATATATATATATATATATATATATATATATCTTCTTCTCTTTTATCAACTCCCAATAGTATGCTATGTAACAGCAGCAATATATATATGCTCTTCTTACTCTCTTGCTCTTATAATAATAACCACCAAATATATATACAATATATATATATATATATATATATATATATTTTACAGTTGTGCCATGCGAGATGAGGGCTTCAGGGAGGACGAAGAGGAAATAAAGGCAAAAGGAAAACCCACCCAATCCACCAACCTAGGCAAATCTCTCGGAGTGAGCGCAGACGTGGGCTTTAAAGAGAGGAAGATTAATATGATTGGAAAAACAGAAAGGCAAGAGGTTCCACAGAACAGAAGTAGCTGGAGAGAAAGAGGCACCACAACGAACAAGTCTGGGGTTCTCAATACTCACGCAAAATTCATGCGAGAGCATGGCGTTGTATTGTGAGGGCGACGCAATGGAGGTGGAATGCAAACGGCCAACTCTCCTGAGCATCTACCTTTGTAGTACCTATAGAAAAGAGATAGTGCGCCAATGTCACGACACAGAGATAGAGGGTCAAGAAGTTTGAAAGTAGGGACACAGTTTATTAGTCTCTTGGCTTTAGACTCAACCCTCTTCAAAACAGAGGGTGGAGCCAGGCCCCACAATGTGAGAACAGTACTCCATACAAAGATAAGGCCCCTATATAACTGGAGCAGCTGTGCAGAGGGAAAAAAATTCCACAGCCTGAACAGAACTCCGAGTTTCTTTGAGGCCGCCCTAGCAATCATTGGCTATCTATGAGGTTTCAAGACAATTTATTGTTTATGTTAAGACCAAGAATGTTTATGTTATTCACAGGAGAGACGTTAGAGCCGTCGAAGGAAATAGGAAAGTTGGGAGGTGTTTTTGAGAGGGAGATGTAGAGAGTTGAGTTTTTAAAGAGTTGAATTTTACAAGGTTGCGGTGACCCCACCGGGAAATCCCATCCAGACGGGCAGGGATAGAATCAGGCTGAAAGAAGACGGAGAGCAGCTTCTAGAAGCAAGAGAACAGATTTGAGTGAGTAGAAGAGTGGAGGTTGAGTCATCGGCACCAGAGTGAACAGAGTTAGAAGTACAGCCGCTGAGGAGATCGTTGATGATAGAATAAGAGTTGGAGATAGAACGGAACCTTGCGGAACACCACAATTAACAGGAGAGGAAGAAGAAGTCGCTCCATCAACGAGTGCTTATTAGATATAGAGCGATCGGAGAGAAAACTAGACAAGAGTAAGCAAAGAGAAGGAGGAAACCCAAAGGAAGGGAGCTTAGAGAGCAGTGACGCGTGCCAAACCCGGTCAAAAGCTTTGGATATGTCAAGCGCCACCACGCAAGGCTCCCCATGGTCCCTAAGGGCAGAAGACCATAAATCAGTTAGATAGGAAAGTATGCCACCAGTTGACCTCGAGCGACGAAAGCCATACTGATGATCTGAAAGAAGGGAATGAGACTCCAGAAGATCCAGGAAATGAGAGTTAAGAAGAGTTTCACAGAAACATTGATTTTAGATAGAATACAAGTGAGAGCTATGGGGCGATAGTTAGAAGGATCAGAACGGCTACCTTTTTCGGGGATCGGTTGGACATGTGCGCGCTTCCGCGCAAGGAAAATATTGAGTATTAAGACATAGAGTAGGGGATTGAACGAGGATGACGCCAGCTACCAGAAGCACACTCCCCTCAAAACACGGGGAGGAATGCCATCGGGCACTAGCCTTCCTGACGTTTATAGATCTCAGGATCCCACACGATCATGTGTAATTGCAGGTAAAGACATGGGAAACCTGAGAGGAGAAGGAGTAGGAGGAGGGATGACAGAATCGTCCAGGGTAGAATTAGATGAAGAAACGAGGCCGAAGAGATTGGCCTTTCAGAAGGAGTTAGCAACAAGAACCGTCCAGGCAGATAAGGAATAACATATAATAACTAATATAGCCTTAACCTTATACATAACATATATATATATATATATATATATATATGCTTTCTCTTTTTAACCTCCCACTCCTTCATCTTCCCATATATATGCTATATATCTATATATATATATATAGGGCTTTTTTTAAAAGGTGACACTATATATATATATATTATATATATAACAATATAAGGTCTGCACTGCGAAAAAAAAAAAAAAAAAAGAAGCCCTTTTAAATTTTCGTTTATATTTTATATTATATAATATTGTGAACGCTAAAGCAGGGTGCCAAACGTGGCGCATTGGATGATTATAAGTGGCGCATTGCTGCAGGCAGCTTTTTTTGGAGGTAATATTTTAACTGGGCTGTCAAAGCTATTTATTTACAATTTAACTAATATTAGCTAATAATTAATTTTAGCCCCACAAAATGGTTTAATCTGGCAAGATGTATAGTATGTCAGCAATTTCCTAAGGTATATGCATTTTTGTAATCAGCTCTCTCATATTCAATACTGTTTTTACCCGCCAAAACTCATGTGTTTAAAAAACATGATTTTTAAATTACATAACAGAAATGTAATGATCAGCAGTTGAAATTACATAACATAGTGATATTGGTACCGTTACTTCTCATATTTTTACAAATTATTTGCTTTTATTTTTCATAAGTAAACCTAGAAATTAGTGCCGCATTTTTTAAATCAAAGAATTCTAAAAATATAAAATAGAAATATCATATATTCTGTGATTTTCTTTTTATATATATATATATATATATATGTAATAATATATATATAATATATATATATATATATACATAATAATAATAATATATAATAATAATATATATATATGTAATAATGAAAATAATAATAATATATATATATATCTTCTTCTTAACTAACTCTTTGCTGTACCGCATAATACCGCGCTCTCCAACAATAACAGCATAATATGTAATAACATAGCACTTACATGCATGGCATGCTCTTAGCATCTAGTAGTAACAGCATAACAGTATGTATACCTAGCAGCATAGCTGCGTAACCAACAATATGTATGTATAATATGTGTAATACGCTGCTGCTCATGTAATAACCCAATAATAATAATAATAATAATAATAATAGCATATATATAATATAACAACAATAATATATGTATATATGTATAATAATAACCTTAATAATAATAATAACAATAATGTATAATATATATATATAATTTACCATCTATAATAACATATATAATAATAATATATATATATATATATAACAACAATAATAATAATAATAATAATAATAATAATAATAATAATATGCTTTCTTCTATACTATATATATGTAATATGTAAGATAGTTATTATAGTTAATGGAATATATGTTCTGTGATTTCTTTTGTAATATGTATATACTCAACAACATATATATATATAATAATAATATATGTAACGCATATAACATAATAATAACTAATAATAGCTAACTCTTATACTCTTTCAACTGTAACCATCCCATTATATACAACTATTAACAACAATAACATATAATAATAATAATATATATATATATATATGTTTATATGTATATATGTTTATAATAATATATATATATATAACCATATATATATATATAATAATATATATATATATAATAATAATATATATATATAATAATATACTATATATATATAAATAACCTCTTCTATATATAATAACTAATAATAATAATATGTATATATATATATATATATAATAATATAACAATATATAATATATAACAATAACAATATGCAGCCAGCAATAATAATAGCTAATAATATATCGCGCATGCATAGTAATAATAAATATAATAATAATAATAATAATATATGTATAATATAACAATATATCGCATATCAACATACGCTTAATAATACATATATATGTATATATATATTAACAATAATATATATATATATAATATTTGACATATGTACTATAAGCGCATAACAACCAATAATATTAATACAGTAACAGCCAACAACTGGCTGTAACTCTGCTCGCTCTTTGCATAACATATAATATATATAATATACATATAATATGTATAATAATAATAATAGCGAATAATAATATATATAATAACTAATATAGTAATAATAATAACATATAATATGCTCTCTGCTATAATAATAATAAACCCTTGCCATATATATATATTTTTATTTCACCTACGCTTTTGTCCCGCCCAGGCAGTAGTGGTGCGTACAGCCTCCCTCATTCACACACCCCCTCATCTCGCCCTCACCTCCTCCACCCCACTCTATCCCTCGCCAGCACCTACCCTCTTCCTCCTCATCCCTCCCTCACTCAAGCATCTCCTTTATTTGCATCCTATTCACACTCTTGCTTGGTCTCCCCCTTCCTCTCCTTCCTATCCCTTCCGCCTCCCAAACTCTTCTAACCACTCTCTGTTTCCTCCATTCTCACTAAATGCCCATACCATCTTAACATTCCCTTCTAAAAACTTCCCGCAAACCATTCACTCAATCACATCTCTCCCTACACCACCTATTCCTAATCCCTCCCCCTTTCTGCTAACCCACAAACCGCTCTCAACCCTTTCATCTCAAATGCTTCCAACTTCTTCCTGGACCTGGCATTCAACCCCACGTTTCACACCCATACAACACCGCTGGTACACAAATTTTTCAAACATACTTATCTTAACTTTCTGTGATAGATCCCCCTTTCCATATTTCTCTCAGACCCCTCAAAGCTCTATTCCTTCCCCTACTCTATGTTCTATCTCCTCCTTCCTCCCTCCCCCCCCCAAATCCATTCCTAAATATCTAAAAATCTTTACTTCTTCAATACTACACCCTACCCTAACCTCTAACCCCTCCCCCTCCTCACTTTCCTCCTCCTCAAACACTAACTTTACTCTTTCCTGGATTTATTTTAGGCCTTGTCCACATTCTCTCAATTCCTTCTGCCAAATATCTCAGCCCTTCCACGCGTTCTTCGCCACTAGAACGTATCATCCTGAAACAGTATCATGTTCACTTCCCTTCTATCATTCCATTCATCAATTCCACCCCCTCCCCTCTCACCATTTCTCTGCAAACACTCTCCATAAACAGATTGAATAGCCACGGCGACATTACACACCCCTGCCTCAATCCACACACCATCCCAAACATCTCACTCTCCCCTCCTAACACTCTCACACACATTCTACTATTCCTATAAGAAGCCTAATACCTTTCCTAAATTGCCCCACCCATTTTCCTCCAACACCCTCCACAATTCACCCCTATTCACTCTATCATATGCTTTCTCTAAATCTAGAAAACACCCATACACTTTCCCTTTCCTCTCTATACTTTTCTCTACAAGCATCTTTAGTGTAAACACTTGGTCCACACACCCTCTTCCCTCCCTAAATCCTCCTTGTTCTTCCCCATTCTCCCCTCCGTTAAACCTCTCACTCTCTCAATCAGTATTCTGCCATACACTTTCCCTACCACACTCAAAAGACATATACCTCTATAATTTCCACATTCCATCCTATCCCCTTTCCCCTTATACAGGGGAACCAAACAACCATCCTCCCAATCCTGAGGTACCTCACCACTCCTCCAACATATGTTATATAACCTATGCAGCCATTCCTCCACCCCTCTACCTCCCTTCGCAACATTTCCATTCTCACTCCATCCAGACCTGCGGACTTCCCTTTTTTTCCTTTATTCGAGGCCTAATAATTTCCTCATTGTATTTCATCTCCCTCCCTCACTTCATTCCATCCTCACCTCATATCTTCCTATAATTGAGTACTTTTCGGTCAGAGAAAACTTTAAACTTGTCAAAATGAGAAGTATGAAACTGTTCCCCATATATATATATATATATATATATATATATATATATATATATATATATATATATATATATCATATATATATATCTTGCCTTATAACACCACCCATCAACTGCCTTATATCGCTATGAACATACTCAATAACGCCAACCTTATATATACTCTTATATATATATGTATATATAGTGATGGAACGATTATGAATTTTGCCGATGACGTGACGATGACGATTAAAGCAAATTTTGCCGATGACGATGACGATGACGATTAATTGAAAAAAAAACTATTTTAAAAATTTCGAGTATGTGTGTACTCTCTCTCATATATATATATATATATATATATATATATATATATATATATACTGCTTGCCCTTATGCTAGCCTTTGCCATAACTATATATATAACCTTATATACCTGCTAACGCCAACATATCCCATATGCCTTCCTTGCTCTTTCATATATATGGGCTGTGAACAGGAGGGGTCAAGGGGGTTTAACCTCCAGAGGAAAGTATTTTAGCGATCAAAATTTTTTGATTCCTTAAGTCTATAATAATAATAATGACTAATAATAATAATAAAGAAGTAATAATAATAATATTAAGTAAATAATAATAATAATAATAATAATAATAATAATAATAATAATAATAGTAATAATTTATATTTGTTTATCAATTAAAATGAGGTATTTATTGAATGAGGGAGACCTATGTTTCATTGGTCGTAACGATTTCTTGGAGTCAAGTGGCTGTTTCTCTATACATGTGTAAAATATTTAAACAAAAGGACTTAAATGTAAAGGTTTCCAAAGTTTGCAGATGATAGCAAATTGGCTACCTCAATAAGGAAAAATACTGATGGATGTATAAAGATTTAAGAGATAGGAGAGCTGTAATCGTTGATAGGATGAGCAGGTTCATTCACTTCTTCAGATAAATTTTCTTTCCTCATTCATTCCTTCTAAAACTAAATCTTTCTTTTTCTCAAAAAGCCATGGTCTGATCACACTTATTCTCAATGGTCATTCAGGTTACAGACAGGGCCTATCGGGTGTGGAAAAAAATTCCTGGTTCTCCTATCCCACTCTCGCTAATTTTTCATTCAGCTTGAAATCGTTGCAGGGATACTCTTCGACGAGCAAAGCTGGCTACTCATCAAAGGAAAGTGCGCTAACCTCCTTAAAGTTTCTCTACTGACAAATCTTTTTCATCCTCAACCCAACTTCGTAATCTGCTTTTCCTCCCTCTTGTATTCGATCACCAGTCATTGTGTTGCTAATTCTATTTCTGAAAGGGCTAATCTCTTCGGCCCTTTCTCACTTTAAATTCTATGTCTCAATACTAGCACTTTCCCTCCCTCGGTGTTGGAAGCTCTCACATGTCCAACCTATTCCGAAAAAAGGAAGCCACTCTGATCCTTCTAACTATCGCCCTGTAGCTCTCACTTGTATTCTATCTATGATCTTTCAAACCCTTCTCAACTCACTTCTTAGATCATCTGGAAACTCACTCGATCGCCAGTACCGCTCGTTGCACGCGATCTGCTGGCGATATACATTCTATCTAACCGATTTGTGGTTTTCCGCTCTTAGGAGCGATATACTTTCCTATCTTACTGATTTATGGTTTTCCGCCCTTAGGAACTACGGGGAGACTTGCGTGGTGGCGCTTGACATATCCAAAGCATTTGACCGGGTATGGCACGCGTCACTGCTCTCCAAGCTCCCCTCCTTTGGGTTTCCTCCTTCTCTTTGCTTACTTATATCTAGCTTTCTTTCAAATCGCTCAATATCGGCTGTTGTTGATGGGCGACTTCTTCTTCTTTTCTGTCAATAGTGGTGTTCCTCAGGGTTCTGTCTTATCTCCTACTTTATTCCTACTTTTTCATTAATGATCTTCTCACCTGCACCTCTAACTCTATCCACTCGTATTCCGATGACTCGACCCTTCATTCTTTAACTCATATCAATTCTACTCCCACTTTTACTTCTGGAATTGCCTCTCGTCTTAATCTTTCCGATTTTATTCTCGCTGATGGATAGAAATAACTTTGTGAAATTCAATTCTTTAAAAACCCAACTTTTACAAATCTCCTTCTCCAAAATACCTTCTAACTTTCCTGTCTCTTTCGACGGTTCTGTCGTCTCTCCTGTTGACAATATAAACATCCTTGGCCTTAACACAAACAAACAAAAAAATGTCTTTGGAAACCTCATATCACAACAGATGCTAGGGCGGCCTCAAAAGAAACTTTAAGTTCTGTTGGGCCAATGAGACTCCTCCCTTTTTCTCAGTTGCTCCCTTCTGCAAAGGTCTCATCCGCCCGTAGCGTGGAGTAGTGCTCATATCTGAAGGGAGGCTCTGGTTTCACCCAGCTTTGAACAGGGTGAAGTCAACGGCAAAAGAACATAAACTGTTCTGTACTCTTCCAGTTCACTTGTCCCTCTATCTTTGCGATATATATATATATATATATATATATATATATATATATATATATATATATACATATAATAATAACCATATATAACTTAACATATACTCTTTGCTAATAATAATAACAACCAACCATAATAATAACCCACTATATGTAAAAATATATATATATATATATATATATATATATATATATATATTGTGTGTGTGTGTGTGTGTATGTCGGTTTGTGTGCATACGAGTGTGTGTGTGTGTGTGTGTGTGTGTGTGTGTGATTATTATTATTATTGTGTGTGTGTGTATTATTGAGTTTTAATATTATTCAAAATTTGTTATTTGTTCAATTAATCGGCAAAATAATCAGCGAAATTTGCCGATGACGATGAACGATGACGATTTTTAAAAATATGCCGGTTGCCGATAACCCGGTAGTGATGACGATTAATCGTCCATCACTAAC
Source organism: Trachelipus rathkii (assembly GCA_015478945.1). NCBI lineage: Eukaryota > Metazoa > Arthropoda > Malacostraca > Isopoda > Trachelipodidae > Trachelipus > Trachelipus rathkii. Next base: position 9,076 of record JABUQX010063343.1, read on the forward strand.
TAATATATATATATGGTGCATCTGAACTCGTCTGTGAAAAAATTGGGCGTATGGTAAGCAAAAGGTTGGCCACCCCTGTTCTTAAGTATTGCATAATTGAGCCTTTTACTAGGCTATAAATCAGTGGTCTCCAAAGTGGAGTACGCGTACCGCAGGGGGTACCCAATGTGATACTTGGTGGGTACACCAAAGAATAGGTACGATCACTTGCGAGTTTGCGATCGTGTATCACGCGAAAGTATGAGGATTCTCTCAATGTTCGCCGTCTCTTTTTATTATATATTATATATTATTATGTGCATGTTATATTATCTTATATATTATATTATATTATATTATATTATATTATATTATATTATATTATATTATATTATATTATATTATATTATATTATATTATATTATATTATATTATATTATATTATTATATTATTTTATATTATTATGATTATATTTTAATATATTGCTGTTATATTATATTATATTATATTTTATTATATTATAATACAAGGGCATATTATCAGATATTATATTATATTATATTATATTATATTATATTATACCTATATTAAGGTAAAACTTATAATTATTTTCGTCTTAAGGGTACGCGATCAAAAAAGTTTGGTTACTAGGCTATATAACCCTATATCAATAATACATTTCCATCGAAGAGAATTTCTTTCTGCATCTGGCATCTCTTGGAAATTTTTTTGAACAGAGCGTCTTCGGAATTAGAGCCGTCGTCGTCACAAACATTGCGCGTTGAGACAGCCGATGTTGTACTCAAATACATTTTTATATAAAAATATAATTTTAAAAAAAATAAATAAAAATGAAAATTAACTTATATATATATAATATATATATATATATATACCAATACTATACCATATATATAATAGCATATATATATATATATATATATA
>JABUQX010063343.1:35000-45241 GCA_015478945.1 Trachelipus rathkii
TATTACATATATTATTATTATACATATATATATATATATTATTACATATTATTATATATATATATATATAGAAGAGCATATATATATATATATATATATATATATATATATATAGTAGATATATATATATATGTACATATATATATATATATATAAAGAAGAATAGTTATATATATATATATATATATATATATATATATATATATATATATATATATATATATATATATATATATATTGTGTCTCATCTGGTGGTTAAAGCCAGATTGATGCTTTTATCAAAACGGTATAACTAGAGTTAAAATAAAAATCAGGATGTAATTAAATCAAAGGGTTACATAACTCAATACGTGGCGCTTCAACGTGTATATGTCATTGTAAGAACAGATACGGACTATACACGTGTTTGGATAGGCAACGTGGCTATGTCTCAGTCAAAACGTTATTATATGCTGAGTCAGAAAGTTAAGCATAAAAAGGATTAAACTTTTTTTAAGACTATTAGCAAATAATAGAAGGTGAGTGGTAAAGTGTTTCGATTGCAAGAAAGAGATTAAAAAGACACATTGAGAGACAGAAAATTAATATTTCAACAAGCCATAGATTCCGCCCTTTCAAGGGGAACCATTTTAAATATTCGATGCTTACGCTATACAAAAACAGATTTCTATGTTATACAAACATATCATCTGGGGTGGAGTCACTGGAGTGAAAAAGTTTTGAATGTTCCTCAGAATACCCAACCTCTTTGAAACTTGTTTATTGAGAAAGTTAATGTGATCCTTTTAGGAAAGGTCACAAGAAAAAGAAATACCACTAATGTTAAGGAGAGAAGAAGGTTTGACCTGTATTTGCTTTGAAGAAGAAGATGTTGTCATTCTTCGAAAATTATGTCGAGTAGACAGATGAAAGGATAAAGTTTAGAAACATTGAAACCAACAATGTTTTCTTTGCTCCAATTAAAGGTGCAATGAATATCTGTGGCCATCTTCTCAAAGGATACCCTCTTAACATTAATTATTTGTTATTGAGTGGGCCTGGCAGTTTTCCATAATGAAAGTGGTAATGATTAATGGAGTCGTTTGAGGAAGTGTGAATAGTTGATGAATTGACGGAAAGTTCGTTAACGAAGGCAGAGAAGGAGTTGGGATTGTAGAAAACCCTAATTATCACCACTATTGACTTATTGATAGATAATTGGCTGCATTTTTCAACTGCAGCTTTTGAACAACCAGATAGGAAAACAGAGAGACCATAAAGGGAGAAAGATTGATGCCGTGGGAATTGTGTTTAGAAACCGAATCATTATTTCAGACTTTTCCAAAATCATTGAATATGTCTATAATCACTGTAAAAGATTCCCCAATTCTCTAAAGTTCAGAGGACCGACCAAGTGTTAGAGAGAAGGTATAGGTAGAAAATAGATCTGATTTACGATTAGAATATGCTTCCAATTCATTCTGATAAGGATACTTTGAAAATCTTTGGAAATAACAGAATGGTTAGGACATCTAAGAGTTTAAGAGAAGTTTTTTTGTTGTCATAGGTTGAAAGATAACACTCTTCTGGGAAGAAGGAAAGGTTGAATATAATAGTCAGAGAAGAAACAGCTTTTCAATAGCAGGATGAACGCTCGAAAGGACAAGAAAATACCCTAGAATAATATGCCTTCTTAGTATTAAGCAGAGAGAGAGAGAGAGAGAGAGAGAAAAAAGAGAGAGAGAGAGAGAGAGGAAATTACATCTGTAGGAAAAATTATAACATTAGGAATAAATGAGTTGGAGGAAGTTGGAGAAGGTGTAGAGTTTGAATTGCATAAGGTGGAATCAGATGCAAAATTTTGAGATAGGAGTCAGCTTTAGCAGAATGTAAGACTAAAACTGTTGTGGTGCCGTTTGATGAAATTAGAAAAGGAAAGGATTTGAGGTAAAGTATTTTTTACAAGGTTTCAGAATGAGTTTGAAGCAGAGGAATCAGAAAGGTTTTGCATTTGGAACTGAGAAAAGGGTATTTTGTTTCACGGAGAATAAATTTTGCGAGTTCATTGATGATATATAAATAGTAAGTCTTTAAATTTTGAAAACTAAGGTAGCTGCTTAAGACAGCGTAATACATAAATAAATTGTAAAAATTTGGGATGCTAATGAAAGACCAGATCCCAAAGGTTATATCTTTTCACATTCAGGCAAGTTTCTGTCGCAATACCACATTTATGCTCGACTTGTCTGAAGGTAGCCAAATGAATGGTGGAAAGAATATATATATATATATATATATATATATAGCAGGGTATATATATATATATATATATTATGTTATATATATATTATTATATATATATATATATATATATATATATATATATATATATATATATATATATATATATATATATATATATATATATTATATATATATATATATATATATATATATATATATATATATATATATATATATATATATATATATATATATATATATATATATATATATATATATATATATATATATATATATATACCCAATGGACCTCGTGTGGGTCAGAGTAATAATGACAATTTAAAATATATATATATTCGGGGGGTTGTAAGAATAATTACTGACTTCTGTATCGTAAATATTATGAAACAAATACCGATAAGAAGAACGAAATTTGTGGTCGAAAAATAGGAAGGAAAAAAGTTATTCGGTCTACTAAAAATATATATTCAGAATTCGACTCAGTTTGAAAAAAACTGTCGTCGAATTATGAATATAATACCACAATAATAATGACAATGTTTATGAGGATAATAATAACAACAACAACATTAATAATAACAATAATAATTATAATAATAGCTGTAATGCTAACTACAATAACAACTACTATAATAATAATAATAATAATAATAATAATAATAATAATAATAATAATAATAATAATAATAATAATAATAATAATAATAATAATAATAATAATAATAATAATAATAATAATAATAATAATAATAATAATAATAATAATAATAATAATAATTATTATTATATTAATAATAGCAGCAATGATAATTACAATAATAAAATAATGAATGTTGGAAAATAAATTATTTTCTAGAAATATGAAAATATTTCAGATAATAACAACTTACTTTATATGCTTTCTCTTGTTTTGTCTTTCGTTTCGCTTCAACTGGATCGAAAACGAATTAAAAAGAAACAAAACAGATGAATCAGGTTTTACAATTTGGACACTAATTATATATTATTACTACCAGGTGACGAATGACCTTCACCTTTTGGGGAAATAACTACTCCTGCTCTACCAACGTGGAATGCTAATTACCATATAATAACTACAATTACATGCTACGATCAAACATGCACGCAACGATGTTCATTTGAACGTGAGTTATCAAATTTTCATTGAAAATTTTGAGGTCACGTGATAATCTATTTGTTCAATTTTTTATCATTTCGCAATAAATATTTATAAGTATATATATATATATATATATATATATATATATATATATATATATATATATATATATATATATATATATATATATATATATATATATATATATATATATATATATATATATATATATATATAAATATATATATATATATATATATATAGTTAGATATAAATTTTATTGAGAGATAAAAATTTGAGATATATATATATATATATATATATATATATATATATATATATATATATATATATATATATATATATATATATATATATATATATATATATATATATATTAGTAGTGTTTTACACCCTTGAGAAAGTTAATTAAACTATTGTTATTTTTGCACTCACTGTTGCTGTATCATATTGCGGAAATTTAAACTTTTATGCAACTTGATAATTTTATTACAAATAGTTAATTAGGAATTAAAAACTTATATTAAAATGGTACTGTGATTAGTACTAACGTTAAAACACATTGAACACACATAGCACAGCTTCAAGCGTGGTTAAATAACCCTACCACTCACGATGCCCTGGCAAAATGCCACGTAGTATTCAAAATAGCCTATGGCTACATTCTAAGGATTCTCGTTCTTGAGCTATGACATAGTCTTACACTTCCAGGAGTCGATGGTCTGGCAACCTACGTAGTCATTTTTATTTTTATTCAAATTTGTTTGGTTTTGAAAATAGAAAATCTACATGGAGAAGAACAATGTTCACATATTTATATACATAATTGAGATACACAGATACATACGTTTGAAGGATATAAACACAAAAATTCTCGTAAATACACCAAAGAGACTATGCGCATGTGTGCGTGCGCAGCCACAGTTATGACCACATACATGCAATAGGATACTAACAATTTTTAATACATGTGTAAGCTTATCAATAAAATCGATTTCTGCACACACATCAATTCGTACACACCAGATTTTGCAAATACATAGTGACGAGGCAGAGTTTAATTCGTTTTATGGGAATTTTTAAATATATTGGAACAGGTATATCTCCGACCCCGAAAAATTAATAAGAGAGAAAGTTAGTTTTTGATTTTTTGGTTGATGTTTTTGATAAGATGTGAGTGAGTGTTTATTAAGCTGTTTAGAAGAAAATCAATTTTAATTTCACTGGGGATAGTATTAAAGTTTTTGGTGGAGATAATGCAGAGAGATTCTATGAGTTTACGGAGGAGTGGATTGGAGGTTTGATGTAAGGGGGTCATATTGTTTATGTGTATTTTATGATTTAGTGACCTACGGTGGGATGTGAGAGAGGAATTAGTATTGTCATCTATTAAGTCTTGTTTGTGTTGTTTTTGTCTCCTGTCAAAGTCATTTGTTTCACCTATGTATAGTCTGTTGCAGTCGTGGCAAGGTATTGTGTATATGCATTGGATGGGATTAGGTGCTGGTTTGGGAGGGTGAAGATATTGTTTGAGAGAAATAGCATTAGAAGGGGTAAGGACTATGTGTTTAGGTAAGTGTTGTTTTATGTTGTGAAAGTTTGTGGTGGGTATAGGTAGATAGGATTTTTTTATGGTATTGTCATTAGTGGTGGTATTATGATTGTAGTATTTGTTTTTAGCTTTGTGATAAGATTTGTTTATAATATGGGTAGGGTATTGTAGTTTTTGGAAGGTGTTTCGTATGAAGTTGGTTTCATTGGTGAGGTGTTGGGGGGAGCAGAGTCGGAAGGCTCTTAGGTAGAGAGAAGTGAGTGTGGCTATTTTTATTGTGTTAGAGTGGGTGGAAAACCAGTGAATATAGGAAGACGTGGCGGTGGGTTTTCTGTATATGGAGAAGTTGAGATATAATGAATTGTGCCAAGAGATGAGGGTGTCGAGATAGGGAAGAGTGGAATTTTTAGGATGTTCTAAAGTGTATTTTATGGAAGGGTGTAAATTATTGAGATGTTGGAGGATTAGGTTAGGGTCAATATTTCGAGGGAGGGCTGTGAAAATATCGTCTACGTATCTTAGCCATGTGGTGTTGTGTAAGAGGGGATGTGAAAGAATTAGGAAGTGTTCTGTAAGCTCCATATAAATGTTGCTGAGTATGGGTGAGAGGGGGGAACCCATACTCAGACCTTGTTTTTGTAAAAAGTAAGAGTCATGGAATTGAAAAAACTATGTTTGAGAGTGAGAGTTATGAGAGCTTTAAGGAAGGGAAAGGGGTAGGAGAGAGTGATATTGTGTGTGGTGATATAGGTCTGTAGCATATTAAGAGTGATATCAACAGGGACAGAGGTGAAGAGAGAACAAACGTCAAAGCTGTAGAAATTGTGTGTGCAAGGGTTGAGGTGTTGTGCTCTTTGTATGAAATCGGTGCTGTTTTTTAGGTGAGTGGAAGAAATGTTGTTTATGAGAGGTTTAAGTTGGGTGGCGATCCAGGATGAAAGTTTGTATGTGGGGCAATTTATATTGGAGATGATGGGGCGTAGGGGATTGTTTTGTTTATGGGTTTTGGGAATACCGTAAAATTGTGCTAAATTGTTCATGTAGGATTTTAGGTTGTTATGCAGGAGAGGATGGTCTTTACAGATGGATTTTAGTTCTTTGTTGAAATTAAGTTGTGATTTTACTAAAGGGTTAGTGTTGAGTTTGGTATATGTTGTGGTATCGGAGAGTAGGTTTTGGCATTTGGCAATGTAATCAGTTGTATTAAGGATAACGATGTTATTTCCTTTATCGGAGCGTGAAATGGTGATGTTCTTGTTTTTTTGTAGATTCTGTAATGTGTGGTAGAAGATTTCGGGTATTTGTGTCATGTGTGTAGAGTTCTGTATGTGGGAGAGTATGTAGCCTTTCAGTATGTCTGTATTGCAGTCATTGTGTTTATAGTTTTTTGTCCATATGTTAAAGTCATGTGTAAATTTTAGAATTGGGTCCGGGTTATTGAGAGCAAAAGAAAGACCGTAACCTAATAAGATTTTTTCGTATTTAGTTAATATGTAAGAGGAAAGATTGATGATTTTAGTGGGGTCGGAAGATACATACCATAGACTAGTTTTAAAGATGTTATCAAATTTTCTGTTGAGAGCGGTATTTTTTCCATTGGTGACAAAATCCTTATGAAGATGTTCAGCCTCCAGTAAATTGTTGAGAATTTCGAAGGGATGAGTAAATTGTTGTTGAATGGTAGTCAGTAGGTCTCTGAAAGCTTTGTTGCAAGTTCTAAATGTTGCTTTAATTTCATGTTTGATATCGTTGACTTTGTTGATCAGTAATTGTTTTTTTAATTCGTTGAATGGACTATTTTTTAAGTTTTTAATTTGAGGAGGGCATAGCGTTTTCGGTATTACTAAATTGTTTAGGCACCTCTTGATGAAATTTAGTTGTAATTTTTTGCTGTTACCTACACATCTTCATAAGGATTTCGTCACCAATGGTAAAAGTACCGATTTCATACAAAGAGCACAACACCTCAACCCTTGCACACACAATTTCTACAGCTTTGACGTTTGTTCTCTCTTCACCTCTGTCCCTGTTGATATCACTCTTAATATGCTACAGACCTATATCACCACACACAATATCACTCTCTCCTACCCCTTTCCCTTCCTTAAAGCTCTCATAACTCTCACTCTCAAACATAGTTTTTTTCAATTCCATGACTCCTACTTTTTACAAAAACAAGGTCTGAGTATGGGTTCCCCCCTCTCACCCATACTCAGCAACATTTATATGGAGCTTACAGAACACTTCCTAATTCTTTCACATCCCCTCTTACACAACACCACATGGCTAAGATACGTGGACGATATTTTCACAGCCCTCCCTCGAAATATTGACCCTAACCTAATCCTCCAACATCTCAATAATTTACACCCTTCCATAAAATACACTTTAGAACATCCTAAAAATTCCACCCTTCCCTATCTCGACACCCTCATCTCTTGGCACAATTCATTATATCTCAACTTCTCCATATACAGAAAACCCACCGCCACGTCTTCCTATATTCACTGGTTTTCCACCCACTCTAGCACAATAAAAATAGCCACACTCACTTCTCTCTACCTAAGAGCCTTTCGACTCTGCTCCCCCCAACACCTCACCAATGAAACCAACTTCATTCGAAACATCTTCCAAAAACTACAATACCCTACCCATATTATAAACAAATCTTATCACAAAGCTAAAAACAAATATTACAATCATAACACCACCACTAATGACAATACCATAAAAAAATCCTATCTACCTATACCCACCACAAACTTTCACAACATAAAACAACACTTACCTAAACACATAGTCCTTACCCCCTCTAATGCTATTTCTCTCAAACAATATCTTCACCCTCCAAAACCAGCACCTAGTCCCATCCAATGCATATACACAATACCTTGCCACGACTGCAACAGACTATACATAGGTGAAACAAATGACTTTGACAGGAGACAAAAACAACACAAACAAGACTTAATAGATGACAATACTAATTCCTCTCTCACATCCCACCGTAGGTCATTAAATCATAAAATACACATAAACAATATGATCCCCTTACATCAAACCTCCAATCCACTCCTCCGTAAACTCATAGAATCTCTCTGCATTATCTCCACCAAAAACTTTAATACTATCCCCGGTGAAATTAAAATTGATTTTCTTCTAAACAGCTTAATAAACACTCACTCACATCTTATCAAAAACATCAACCAAAAAATCAAAAACTAACTTTCTCTCTTTTTAATTTTTTGGGGTCGGAGATATACTTGTTCCAATATATTTAAAAATTCCCATACGAATTAAACTCTGCCTCGTCACTATGTATTTGTAAAATCTGGTGTGTACGAATTGATGTGTGTGCAGAATTCGATTTTGTTGATAAGCTTACACATGTATTAAAAATTGTTAATATCCTATTGCATGTATGTGGTCATAACTGTGGCTGCGCACACACACATGCGCATAGTCTTTTTGGTGTATTTACGAGAATTTTTTGTGTTTATATCCTTCAAACGCATGTATCTGTATATCTCAATTATGTATATAAATATGTGAACATTGTTCTTCTCCATGTAGATTTTCTATTTTCAAAACCAAACAAATTTGAATAAAAATAAAAATGACTACGTAGGTTGCCAGACCATCGACTCCTGGAAGTGTAAGACTATGTCGCCGCTCAAAACGAAAATCTATTGAATGTATAAAATTATTTTGAAATCCTATTTTAGTCATTTTAGAACACATCAATTGATAAGGTTGTGTTAACCACAACGAAAGCTATTGCTATGTGTGTTCAATGTGTTTTAACGTTAGTACTACACAGTACCATTTTAATATAAGTTTTTAATTCCTAATTAACTATATGTAATAAAATTATCAAGTTGCATAAAAGTTTAAATTTCCGCAATATGATACAGCAACAGTGAGTGCAAAAATAACAATAGTCTAATAAACTTTCTCAAGGGTGTAAAACACTAATAATATTTCAACTACGTATATAGTAGCAACTTTAATAATAATATATATATATATATATATATATATATATATATATATATATATATATATATAATATATATATATATATATAATTATTTTAATATATATATATATATATATATATATATATATATATATATATATATATATATATAGTTATATATATATATATATATATATATATATATATATATATATATATATATATATATATATATATATATATATATATATATATATATATATATATATATATATATAAGGATTAATTTCAACTCATAAAACTTATAAAAAGAAAGTCATAAATGAGAGTTTTATTAAGTTGAATTGTTTAGAGCATTGTTTCTCACGGGGGTCGCGACCCCCAAAGGGGGCGCGATCGGATATACGGTGGGTCGCGGTAGGTCACAAAAAATAAAGTATTTTATGTACAAAAAAACAGCTTTTATTAATGAATTATAATCAAATGTTACACAGTTGTTATTTATAAAGTTAATAACTTAATAAAATAAAAATAATATACTTAATGCATACAAAAGCTCTTTTATTAAGGAATTATATATATATATATATATTATAGACATACATAAACATATCTTGGTCTATATACATATATATTATATATATATATATATATATATATATATATATATATATAAAGAGTATATAGTTATATATATATATATATATATATGTATATATATATATATATATATATATATACGGTATATATATATATATATATATATATATATATATATATATATATATATATATATATATATATATATATATATATATATATATATATATATATATATATATTTGACAACATAAACATTCTTGGCCTTAACATAAACAAAAAAATGTCTTGGAAACCTCACATCACAACGGTTGCTAGGGCGGCCTCAAAGAAACTGGGAGTTCTGTTTAGACTGCGAGACTTTTTTCCTCTTCTCAGTTGCTCCAGCTATACAAGGGTCTCATCCGCCCTTGTATGGAGTACTGCTCTCATATCTGGGGGGCTCTGGTTTCACCCGGCTTTTGGATAGGGTAGAGTCAAAGGCCAAAAGGTTTATAAACTGTCCTGTACTTTCTAGTTCACTTGACCCTCTATCTTTGCGGCGCGATGTTGGTGCTTTATCTCTTTTCTATAGGTACCGTAGCGGCAAGTGCTCGAGGGAACTTTCCACTCGCGTACCACCACCTTTATGATGTTTGGACTGAAGCGGCGCACGAAACGCGAAAGCGTTTCCACGATAAATGCAAAACGCCAAACACCAAAAATCTGATTGAACGAAGTACATC
>JABUQX010063344.1:0-2500 GCA_015478945.1 Trachelipus rathkii
AAAAGAGCAGCAACTTGTATGGTCCGCTGTCACTGTTTAAAGAAGGTTTCGTGTTGGCAATGTGTAAGGTTTCTAAAATATGTAGGTTGGTTGTCGATTTTGCTTGGGACAGTATTGAAAAATTGGAAAAATTAAAGGGATGGTCATTATCGTGCGAGTGGTTTCTTATTGCAGAAAAGGTTGGAGAATTGAATGGTAGTTTTGTGCGGGAAGACACCCCCCTGTGCTCATCAACTCTCACACTGAGTTGGCGAGTAGAACTGCCAACATAGGCGGCATTACAGCCGTCACATGTGAATTTATAGATAAGAGAGGAGCGGAGCACAGTGGGAATACCCTCTTTGTGATGGCAGAAGGAAGCTATTTTAAAGGACGAGTTAAAGGTCAGAATAATATTTAATTGTGGGAAAAAATTCATTAGGCAGTGATTAAGGTCTTTAACGTAGTTTTTATATGGATGTGTTCACTAGTATGCCGTAAGGTAATAACGATTTAATTGTTGGAGCAGTGCCGAGATCCAAAAGTATTATTGATCAATTTGCGGAGGATAAAATTCTTTTAATCATATTCACATCGATAACCGCAGCAGGACGGGAAAAAAATTGAAGCTTTCTTGGAACGAGCCTGTACGAGAAAGTTGAAATATAAGCATACAATAATAGGCTGTAATTCGGTATTATACAGAAAAGATACTGAAGATCAAAAAGTCCCTAATACTATTACATCTAGAAACTAAAGGAATATTACTGAAAAAAAAAATAACCTAGCACTCGCACATAGACCTTTTTTTTTCTATAATGGCAGAGGAACATTGTAGGGGACTTTTTTTTATAAGATATCTAAAAAAGGAAGGGAGTTATTAGTTTCATCTTCTCTGGTGAACGTTATGTTTGGTAATTGGGAATTCATATAATCAAAAAAGGGGGTGATTTTGTTTATGTTGGTAAAAAGCAGAAAGGTATCATTCATATATCTCTTGTAGTGTGAAGGTTTGAAGGAGGGGGGGCAATTATTTAACCAGATCTGTTCATAATGGATTAGGTAGGTGTTAGCCAAGATTGCACTAAAGGGTGAACCCATAGCAAGGGAATTAGTTTATAAGTATAGTTTATCATTAAAGAAGAAAGTATCGTGCGTAGCCAGCATTAGGAGAGTTTTGAATTCTTTTTTATCGAAACCATGAAAATTAGTGGAAGATTGAAAAATATGTTCTAAAAGGATGTCTATGGCCTTATCTATAGGTACATTGGTGTAGAGGGATTCTATGTCAAAACTGGTCATAAAAAAATTATGTAGGTCTATGTTAGAAAGCCAGTTTTTAAAACTATAAGAGTTTTTTATAGTGTGTTGGTAATGTGCAAGCAAGGGAGTTCAAATAATTGGAACTAGGAATTATCGGCAAGCCTGATCGATGACAACTAGAAGTTTTCCGAACCGTTCGACAGTTAAATACAAGTGTTTCCATGTCAAAGGCCTTACGTTATAAAATCGTTTTTAATCCTCCAAATTACTACTATGTATTATATATTATATATATATATAAATATATCATATATAATATATATAATATTATTTATATATATATATATATATATATATATATATATATAGCATATTTATATGCATCGGCACTGATAGATAATTATTACAGTATATATATGATTTATATATAGTAACGTTACTTGACATTAGGGGGAGCTGTATTACTGGTTTAATAATCATAGAGCATATAGGTATTATAATTATATATATAGTTATACGTAGGTACGGATATTGCTAGTATATATAATATATAATATTATATATATAATATATATTATAATATATATAATAAATAATATATATATATATATATATAATGAAATTCCCATCCAGGCGTTGTTTCATTCCAGATATAATTGTCGAGGAGCGTCGAAAACTTATTCTAAAAGTTGATTTCGACCTAATTTGAACTATCACGATTGATAGAGAATATGATGATTTGCATACTGGTATTAATTATATTTACGTTTTGGAATTTTAATTACCGCCAAGGAGTATGGTATGCAAATTAAAGTGAGAAATTATCTGAAAGTAAATCAATGCCGTCCACCTCGTTTCATACTATACTGATTATCTTTATTTATTCTTATTAAATCGACTGATAAGTACTAGGAATCAAACTGCAAAGCGGTCGTAAATAGTTAGGAAGCAAACAATACAGAGCTCAAGAGAAAAATAAATAAACGAAGCTGATAGGCTGCGCAACCTGTAAAACAATTGACATGAAAAAAAAAACAAATACACTTTTTATTTATAGAAATTACGTTTTTAAGAAAGCTCTGAGGCTAAAATATAAGAAAGGCAAAATAAAATATTAATTTTCTTATTCAGTAAGAAACAAAAGAAAATAATTGTTTGGAAAAGTAACACAAAAATATGAATTCTTCCGACGCCAATTGTAGTAAACAGATAAATAATAAAAGATTCACTAAAGCAGAAATGGAGAATTTCTCTTATT